>VYXH01012182.1:466803-566845 GCA_013397275.1 Burhinus bistriatus | reverse complement strand
CATGGCGACCGCGGCGGAGGGGCTGCCCGAGGCCGGCGCGCAGCCCGCCAAGCGTAAGGGGCCGGGGGGGCCGTCTCCGGGTTCACCCCTTGGACGCCTGGCAGTGGCCGGGCCCTCCCAGGTCGCGGCCTGCTCCCGGAGCAGCGCAGGGAAGAGCCGCCCGGCGGGGCAGCAGCCGCTCCGCGGCGGGAAGGGCTCCGGCGGTGGGGTGGGGGCCGGCTGCGGGGAGGGCCCGGGCCTCCGCGTATGCCGGCCGGCCGGCGGCTCCCCTGGAGCCCGGCGGCTGCATCCCGCCAGGGGCCTGTCACTTCAAATGCCCCCCGTGTGCCTCTCACTCTCCCCGCGCCGCTGCTTCGCCGGCGGGAGCCGGGGGCCTCGGCCCAGCCTTGGATTTCAAGCCGGCAAATGCTGCCGCCAAAGCACAGAGCAACTTGCCGGGCTGAGGAGGAGGCGCTGAACTGCTCCTGCGGAGAGCAGGTTGTGGTAGAAATGGGTTTGGAGGAGAAAAGTGGTGATTATCGCTTTCCAGAGGTGGGGTTCTGTTGTAGTCCCTCGTGCAATGGCTGGGGGGACTGTTCTTGTATTCTGAATCAGTGACAAGAAAAAAAGGTCAGTAGCACTGTGCACAACGTCACTCAAAAGTTGTCCCCGAATTCCTTTCCTGTCTTCTAAGCACAGGATGGGGGCTGATATTTGCAAGTGTGGTCAGGCCAGGTGCCTGTCCCTTAAATGTTCCGTAAAGTATTATTTTTAAATAATCTTGATGCCGCTTCAAGGAAACTGCCTAGGTTTATTAGCCCTTAGCGTAAAACAGACAAGTTATGTGGAAAGTAGGTGTAGTCAATTTGAAAAAAAAAAGGGACTATTCAATTTTTATGATGTATTTCTGTACCTATTAATATTCCCCTAACGCTGTAATGTCTGTACCCTGATTAGAGGATCCTGCTGTTGAAACAGCAGAGGAAGCTAAGGAACCAGCAGAGGCAGACATCAATGAACTCTGTAAAGACATGTTCAACAAAATGGCCATTTATTTAACAGGTGAACTGACAGGTAAGGCACTGCAATACTGACCTACAAGTAAGTTTTTGTTTCTTTTAAAGAAATCTGTTGTGTAATTTGTCTAAACGATACCTATTTAAAGCATATCTAGCAAGACTGGCAGTTCAAGTCTGGCATATTGCTCGACTACTGACAACACTGAGATTAGTCATGTTAATGGAGTCCCAGATTAGCACAAATACTTTCCAAAAGAATTCAGTCTGATATCAGCAACTTAAAAAAAAAAAAAAATCTTTGTAGTGTTGCAGAAGCTTGTACATGGAAAAACAAACAAACAAACAAAAGGGGTCTAGGTTAAGAAGGACTGGAAGAGAAGCATAACTGAGATTGGAACATGTGCAGCTATTTTGTTTCTGAGTGAGAGCAATGATCATACACATGTTTTCCAACATTCATGATTTAGAATAAACTGCTGTGCAGCATTAACTGGAGCAAAGTAAACCGCTCAACAAGTTGGTGGATTCCATAGGCTCTAATGTTGAAAACATTCCACAGCACTACTGATTTGCATGGACTTGAAAGGTATATGGTACAGATTACTGTCTGGATTTGTGCTATCATTTTTGTAAACATAAGTGTTCAACTGACAGAATAAGAGTAGAAATGTGAGGAATTAGTCATTTTTTCTCTCAAAAAAAATTGCAAGTGAATAAGTATTCATCAGTCCAGTTGATTTTTACAATTCACAAAATATGATCTCCCTTTTTGTAGAGCATTATGCTAATACCTGGATTACCATCTAAACTATTCTTTGTTATGTTTGTCTGTTGGTTTGAAAGCTTTTGTCCTGTTGAAGAGCCTGCACCCAATTCAAACCACATCAACTTTTAATTAAAATAAACTGTCTTCTCTTTAAGCCACCAGTGAAGACTACAAACTCTTGGAAAACATGAATAAGCTGACTAGCTTGAAGTACCTAGAAATGAAAGATATTGCTATAAACATCAGTAGAAATCTGAAGGATTTAAATCAGAAATGTAAGTAAATCAAATAAGGTAGGGCTATAATGAATGGTACGCTTGTTTGGGAAATGAAGCAGCTCAGAGTTGTATGGTTCACACTCCATTAGGCGCTGAAGGAAAGAAAACTCACTGAAATATACATGCTGCTATACAATGCCAATCTTGTATATTTCTTTACAGCTATAGACTACATAGACTAGCATAAGAGAAAACACATCTGAGTTTATATGCTGTTTTACCCCAAATTTTGGATCTGATAGGAATGAAATAAGACTTCTTTTGATTCACGTTGTATTGTTACTTGTGTTGAGTTTAGCCAGTACTCTTAAACATTTCATACTTTGCTGGAACATAGCTATTGGTATCGCCACTTGGTTTGGGGGCAGGGGGAGGAATGAGCTTTTAAAGTGTTTTATCTGAAGAATGTAATGAGAAATTCTTGTTTCAAGTGTGAACTGTTTCTTGGAAGTGAATTACTAAGAACTGACATATTATTTTTTGTGTTTTTATAAGATGCTGCCCTTCAGCCATACCTGGAACAGATCAACCTAATTGAGGAGCAGGTTGCAGCTCTCGAGCAGGCAGCTTATAAATTGGATGCATATTCCAAAAAACTTGGTAACTATTGTCCTCTACTGTTACTGCCTAGCAGCACAGGCCCTTGCAAAGGGATTTAAAAAGATGAAGTAAATTCCTCCTCTATTTAACAAGCCTGAGCTGCAGAGTTGCCTATGCAGCAAAGTGTTGCCCTACTTTTGAACAACAAATATTGTACGTGAAGTGACAAGTGCTGGGAAAAGATTCATATATCAAGTTATATGGAGGTGGACTAGTACAGGTATTATTAAACTACAGCTTATTAGTGAGGCTTGATTTCTCTTTTAGAGTGTGCACTGACCCAGATTTTAAAGACAGATGTTTAATCCTGCAAATAGAGGGATTCATAAAATTCCATGAGGCACCCAACTCCCCTTGGCTTAAATTAATATTAGTCGTCTGACTTAAGCACCTAGTGATTAAAAATTCTATTGTACAATTATATTTGCCTAAAAGCTTTAGGAAAAGATGGCCCTGAGTGATCCTCGAAATTAACTTGAGTTTTAAGATGTATAGCAGCTTACAGGATTCAAAGCTTTTACCTATCTAGACCTGAAATATTGTTATTTTTCCTTCTACAGAAGCCAAGTACAAAAAACTGGAGAAACGATGAAATGACAACAGTCTTTCAGTTGGAGCTGGGCTATGAGTCAGACTGATCTCTGTTTCAGTTGCACAACAGCAATCCTGTATGTTGACAAGGATTTGGTTACAGCTAACATCAAGACTGGTAACTTCTATCTATGGAATACAGTAGGCTGTATTCAGGCTTAAGACTGAATGACACTTGCCTCTTCTCCAAATGGTTCAGTTGCCTCAGTTGTTCTGCAGTGAGAAGTTGAAACCTGTCCCTAACCCATACGTTGATACTGGCTATCTGTGTGTTAGTCCTATATCCCACATGAAATACTCTATCTAGGAAAAGCCCTCCATAACCTATAAGGATGTTTTACCTTAGTAGCAGCAGGACCTAAACATCATTTTTTCCTTCATTGAGCTCTGCATTGAGAAGATACCCAGACTTTTGGACTTATGAGCACGGTATTGAAAACACTTCAGTTTGGTATCCATCTTTATCTGTTTGAAATAGACTAGTTATTACAAATTTACAATAAAACAACTTGCTGCATTTATCACTCTGGAATCTCAAATTCCTGTTTGAAAGATTATGTAAATTGTCTTTTTATTTTTTCAAAGGGTCTGTTAATAAAGACAAACCCCTTCCAGCTACTGGACATCATAGAAGAGAATGTGCTTTAAACTCTGTGTCAAGTATTCCTGCAATTACATTCTTTGACTGTCTGGACCTCAGGTGAAATTGCAGGAAGTATTGCTTTATCACATGCTCAATTAACTTAGCAGATTCTTTCTCTACTTTACCAACACATTTTGATCCTAGTAGTTTTTGAAGAGCCATGCCCAGCACAAAAACCTGCTTCTCTGTCAGACTAACAGTGTTCCAAATTGCTAATTTAGCAGAGCCCTTCTTACTGAATGGGTACTCCTGTTCCAAGGTTGGGGTTTTTTTTCCATACCTGTTAACCTTGACTAGTTCAAGCTGGTTTTTGAGTGAGTTGTAGTTGAGGATAGTACAAGTGCTCATGTAGGAAAGAAGTAGTTCAGACTTCCTACAGGCTGTTGAGAAGAATGTCTACTCAGATGTCAATGTGGTAAAGATCATAATGCTGTCAGTCAGTGTACAGCCACTCTTTGACACACTTCCCTAGTGCTATTTAAAAGCAGTGAAGCAGATGACCTTTGAGAGCCTTCAACATAATTTTAAAAATCCTAGGTTTAAAATGGAAAATACTATTTTATACGGCCTTGAATGTAGGATTTAAGAGAGAGAGTTAAGTTCACTATGAAGAAAGGCATTTTTGGAATGAGCATCTTTAGACAACAGGGCTAAGCCTCTCAGAGGTATCCAGCCATTTGCATCTGTACTGTTTTTATCCATAGTTAGTCGCTGATGATTTTTATATCTGTGGAAGCAAATCAGACATTTTAGTATGATTATCAAAGCAACATCCTCCAACCCAACAGGAAGAGGTACCAACAGATGAGTTATCATTTCTGTGTTGCAGGAGATTATACCATGTAGAACAGCAACCTGTTTTAAAATCTGACAGATCTTCTCGGGATTCATGGTGTGTTCGCAGTTCTGCTGGATAAGAGGATCTAGCCAGCCAGATCTAAAATCTTCATGCCTTGAGACTGGCATTTGAATGACAGCCTGGACAGTGGCCTGCTTGGTGATCTCTGATGCTTGGAAGCACAATACATCAAGAGCAAAAAGACAAAGTGGTAGACAATCTAAAAATCTTACTTTTCCAGTGTTTCATGCTTCTGTAGATTATACAAGAGCTAGACACGATTCAGCCAGACTCACCAGTGGTTTTGATGGTACCATCCTTTCTCTTTGCCATTATGGAGGAGAATCACAGACATTTGTCTGCAAATGTAAAAGCTTGAGGATGCTGCTCAGAGCTCCTCTGTTCCCTGGAAGAACGTGGATTTTCATTACAGCATATAGCACTTGCATGTGGCTGGGACCTTAGGCCCTGATCCCCTGTAAGCCCCCTGCCTGGCCCCTGCCTATGTCTAAGAACAGAAAAGTTACTGATTCATATCAGGTTGGAAATGGTTCTAGAATCATCTAGAAATCATCTAGAGCTGTCCAGCCAGTGAAATGCTTACCAGGGTTGGTTGTTTCAGGATTGAAACAAGACTACTGCTCTTCCAGTACTGGTTATCTCCTGAGTCCCAGCTCGTTCTGGGAAGATGGCGCTATAGAGGCACAGAGTGGGTGCTGTTACACAAAGGGGTTATTCTCCACTGCAGGGATGCAGCTGACCCTGCACTTTGGCCAAGATGGAGGTGTGACAGAGTTGCATCCTAAGGAGGTGCTGGCCATCTGCTGTCTAGGGAATTGTGATCATCTCCATGTAATGAGGGTAATATCAAGCCCTAAGTGCCAGTGACAGCAAGCCAAAGAAGTTCTACTCATGGCAGATAGCCTGCAAATCCAGTATTGAATGTAGAATGGAACATGGCCCAGACACCCTCCATACTCTAATGGCAGCATACTGCCAATGTAGTTGCAAGTCCACTCCCTTATTGCATGTGGTCCATATGCTCAGACCCTCAATGGGAGACAGACTCCACAGATCCAAGCTGTGTGCGGAACTGTATGCTTGACAGTCCTGCTCTGTTTTTAAGATGCGTCCCAGTCACCATCCCATTTTCCCTAACACATACTCTCTGCAGTCTTGCTGTGTAAATTCCTGAAGTGGCCAGGAAGAACAGCATGGCCCTCCTCTCTGTTTTGTGTTTACATCCCCTAGCGCTTCCAGCTGGGGCTGCCTTGGACCCAGTAGGGCACCTTTTCATCGTGAGGCCACGGGGAGGCACATAGTGAAAATGTTTCAGGGCTGCTAGTCTTTCTTAATAGAAGAGACCAGACAGTTATATGCCTCACCTTTCTTAAGCATAGTTTAATGTACCAAGCTTATCCTGCAGCAGCAAGACTTCCCTTCCATAATGTGTGCCTGGAGCATGCTATGTTGCCAAAGGCATGGACATGATGGCACCCCAGAAGGAAGATAACATGGGAGTTAGATTGTCAGAGTGGGCAGAAAGGGTTGCATTCAAGGATAGGCTCGTGCTAGCTAAGCAAAAACACATTCTTAGGAGCATGAGGGCTAGAGTTTGTCTTCTGCTCAGCAGAGAACTGGAAATTTGTGATTAAGCAGTTTGTAACTGTACAAAACACCACTCTGCAGTACACGCATACTAGCTTTAAGCCCTAATCAGCACTTCTCAGATCTCCAAAGACATGTCTGAAAGCAGAAGATGCTGTCAGAGTCATGACTAAAATTGGAATCTGCATCGATGCAGCTGGTGTTAACAGGTATTGCTCCTTACCCCTCAAGGTGAAGGGGATCAAGGGGACTGAGTGACAGTGGATAGGTAAATATGGTCACATGCAAGTAAAACTTCTATTTTTTCCCTCTACTTACCTTATTTGGGGAAGGCTACTGAGCTTCCTGGCCTGCCCCATCCCACCTCTTTATAGTCCAAGGCCTGGTGTCTTCTGGTTTATATCTTTTTAGCAAGGCAGAGAGCAGGCTCAAGAATAGGTTTAAATATACTGACACTCCTATTTGGGTCCGGTTTTGTAGAACTGTTGACTTAACCATGCCTTGTTTTACTTGCAGGTGCATTTGATAGTTGCTTTGATGAAGAGATCTACTCACCACATGCAACCTAGCATGCTGTTGGAAGGTTTAGGAATCTGTGTGATCGAGGCATAACAAATTTCAAAGAAAAATAATACAGCATTTCTCTGTTAATTGTCTTTCGTTGACAGGATTGCAGGAGGACCACAAGAGGGCGATGTGTCAGCAGAGAAAACTTCCACAAGATAAAGCAGTAAAGGCAAAGGACCAAATCTTGTTCTTGTTGAAAAAGATGCTTTCCTACATATAGAAAATACAATGCTATTTTAAAACTACAGAGATGAAAACCTCCAGGAACTCTGAAGATGGAAATCCATCTAGCTGTGCATTGCTAGGAAGCACTTGGTGTTTTCTGGTAAGAAAGCTAAGAAATAGAAAATTCCTTCACAAACTCTTGAATAGCCCACCTCCAGGAAGCAGAAATTGGAAGAGGAGCTTGTCCCACAAGTGACTTTTTATTGGAAGGAAATTTTAGAGACTGACTACCTGGCTGGCTGGATGATTGAGCGACAGTGGCATGCCAATTAGGCCAAGAGCTGGCAGCTGTTTTCTCAGTTCTGTCTCTGAGTAACCATTCTCCCCTCCACCTGAGGGCCCTCTGTGTAACTGGTAGAATCCAAATCACAGCAAGGATGACAGGTCCTTGGAGAGTAGCACCACAGGAGAGACATAGCTAGGTGTGTGTGAACAGCATTGTACTGGGGAAACGTGTAGTCCAAAAGCAGAGGCACAACTTGGTTGCTGCTCAAACATGTCTCCTGGAGAATCTGTGAGAAGTTCTAGAGGAGGTACAGGAGGAGACTAAATATCTGTCTCTTCTCTTCTGCAACATTTCCTGGTGGAAAAGATAATAAGAAAGTAGCAGGTCCATGAAGGGAAGAACATGGAAGAGAACAGAGGAAAGGGCAGGCTGACAGATGAGAGTTAAGGGGCAAAGTATCTCATCAAAGCGGTCTTTGCAACTGCTTCAGAGCTGAAGCAGTTCTTGAGGACTTTGAAACAAACCAGAGGGTGAATCAGCCTAGCAAATACAGCACTTTAAGCAGAAACAGAAGAGTTCAGTTCCAGAGGAGGATTTTTTCCCCAGCACCTTGAGACAGTTCTGCCCAGCTGCTCTAACAGGTTATACTGAAGTCATCCAACTTTCAGAGCAGTACTTTGTGGAGATGTCCAGAGTCTTCAGAATGGGCTCTTAAATCATTAGTGGAAACTGCAACATGTCCAATAGCTGAGAAACAACTGTCCTAGAATGGAGTATACTTTTTAACCTGGAACTCTGTGTTCAATAGAAATGTTAAAAGATATCCAAAGAGATGCTAATCACAATAATGGCCTGAAGATAAATACATTGTTGTATTTGCAGCATCCCATCAAAGAACAAACGTATAAGCAATAGTAATAGGCAGAAGACAAGAGTGCTGTGAAAGCATGACAGGGTTTGTTAATGCAATGTTTGTTAATGATTAACGTTTGTCCTTGCTTTCTGATATTACAGTAGAACAAGGTTGACCTTTAAAAAGGTCACAAAGACTTAAAAATTAAAGCAGTTCATCCAAGTTTGTTGGCAGTGAGTAATTTTTTCTAACCAGTATGTTTAACCCAGGAGAAATGAGAGCAGCTATTGGTTACCTTTGCACTGTTGTTTTTACTGTAGGCTTCATAAAGTGATGCTTCCAGGATGCAGCTTCAGCCCTTCCTGTTCCACGTCGCAATGGAACCCCTGGGGGCCATGATCATTTTCTTGCTGTTTTGCATTGTCTGCCTCCTTGTCTGTTCAGCATGGAGGAAGATGTCTGAAACTGGGAAGCTGCCTCCTGGGTCATTTCCTTTGCCCCTCATAGGAAACATGCTGCAGCTGAAGAATAACTTGCCTGAGGGAAGGATGTAACTTAAACGCTGTGTTCTTTATTGGTAAATTGTTTCAGCTCAGTAAGAAGTATGGTTCTATGTTCACAATATGTTTGAACTCATTATGTGCAGTGGTGTTGTATGGATCTTATGTTGTGAAATAAGCTCTGATTGATTGACAAAGCTGTAGAGCTCAGCGGAAAAGGACTCATGCCACTCTCCCAAAAGTTATTCAGAGGAACAGGTACTTTCCTGCGAGATTCTCCCTAGGTAAAGGTGCTCTTTGGGGAGGATGTAACTGAGAAGTCAGAAGTGGGAAGAGCTGATGTTTAAATTCATTTAGTACAGGACCAAAGCCTGGCAGAATCTGAACAGACCTTTGTTTCACTGGCATTAAATGGTTCTAGTCTCTTGCTATTGTAGATGATGATAGCTGTTGCACCTTGTAAGGTCTGGGTTATGACCTGGAGAGCAGATGGCTGTGGTGGCATCCTCACACAGCTTTCCACCCTAGTAACTGGGTATGTCATCCCAGTGGGACAAATATATCCTAAGATAGCCAGGACTACTTTTCATTGGGGGCCATCGCTCTCCCTCTCTCTCCCTCACTTCCAAAAAGTTGAACTATGAACAAAGGAAGTTCAGGCAAGCTGCCATAAAGAAACCAGGCATCTCTCTGGCATGGTAGCAAGTTAAAGGATTTTACATAAAGGCACTGCATAGGAAGCAGTTAAAGAAAACAATACAATACAGACATAATATAGGAAATAGTATGGACTGTTTGCAATTTGAAATAGAATATAAAATGAAAATTAGAATCAATGTGAGAAGAGTGAATAGCTGTTCAAATTTAAAGATAAATGTTGCTTTGAAAGCTGCTAAAATGCATTTAACCTGGGAATTATGGCAGGAAATCTTCTCTACCTTACCTAAATACAGAGGCCAAATTTCATCTGACGGGCAAAAGTCAGGCAAAATGAACTGAAAGACCAGTTCATTTTTGCCTTCTGAAGTTTCTTACAACTAATGTTCCCGGGACTGTGCAACCTAAGGCCTTGCTAGTGCTTAACTGCCCATAGTGGTTACTCGTGCTTCTAACATACAGCATGTACAATCATATTATTCTACCTATCGCTAGTGGTTATCATATGCTGTTTCCTATAAAAGAGGCCACATTTTAGCCTATGAAGAGAGTTCAGATTAGCCTGTATGGCTCTCAGAGCTTGCTATGTCTTGCAGTGTGTGACCACAGGACAGGAGGGTCTCAAGGTCGTAATTTTAGGGAATTCATCCCCTTGTGCAGGGTTTTGGGGTTTTTCCTTTACTTTTCAAGTGGTATTTCAGACAACTGCAAATGAAACACATCGGGAAGCTGAGGCAGGGAGTCAGCTGGACCAGAAATTAGATGCCAGAAGCTAGGCGGTAAAATGTGTCATCTGTCCTTTGACACCAGTTCTGTGGTCTCCTTGGTCTGAAAAATGAGTAACCAAAGTGTGGTCGTGTGTGGGAGACTATTAAGAGGGCCACACATTGCAGAGAGTGGAAAAGCTGTGCTTGTGGACTGAGAGTTTTCAGTGAAAGAAAGAAGCCAAGTAAGGCATACTCCATATTAGAGCTTGAAAAGGCAAAAGTACAAGTGTGAAAGCTCTCCTTGGGTCCTTCAGCTGCAAGAAAGCTGGAACCTTTGCTCTGTGTGCATCCCACAGCACACAAGTATTGTGGGTTACAGTTATGACCCATGTGAAAAACATCCCTGGTGTATTTGTATGCCAAACAGAAGAGCCATTTAGAAAGGCGAATCCCAGAACCAAAGTTCTTCAGTGTTAACCAGTAATCCAACAGAGACCTTCATCCTCAGGATAATACAGTGCTGGTGAACCTCAATATATCCTGTGTGATAGAAAGCCACTTTCAACTCTTAGGCCTTTTGTGAGTCATATATAGCTTAATATACTGCCATATGGAGTTATCAAGGGACCACTGGCCTACCAAGAGGTCAAAATGTATCTTTGAAATTGTAACTGGGAGAATCACTCGGAACCTTGATAGCTGTAGTTAAAACCACCATTTTCATAACTTTTCCTTTTAAATGCAGCTTCTAGATGGGAATTCACAAATGTCTCATCATCCCTTCCTGCAGCCTTCAAGGGGTATGTAACGTATATGTGCACATAAGGCTCTGATATGCACTCTGCCCACAATTTTTCCCTCTTAAACAAAAAAAATTAAAGATATTTGAGTTGAGTTTACACGTAACTACTCCAAACTGTTTGTATTCACCGTCGATCACTCTGCCTCCCTTAACTCACATCTATCTTTAATGTCCAGACATACAATTAATCTATGTATGTCATGTTAATTTATAATAGTAGCTCAGGCAAGTGCTATTGCCCTGTTATGGGGAAAGTGCTCAAGTACATTTGTTTGCTTCATGGATTGTTTCACAGAGTTCCTCACCTGGGACACCTTTAGTGGGTTTGAGAACTTGCCAGTTCTTTTCCTCATTAGTGCTTGCCCAGCTGGCTGCTGCTTCTGTAGCTGCTTCCCAGCCTCTTCAAAATGTCTTAGAAACTTGAGCTCACAGAAGCATTTATGTTCTGTGAGAGGTATTTGGGAACTAATAGCAACAGTGCATAGAATGGATTAATCAAGTTTGAAAGCCACTTCTTCATGTGGCCAAGTGACAGGACATTGTGTCAGGTTTGCCATAGAAAGTTCTTATACCCCTACCTAGTCCTGTCCATGAGCAAGCAATGTGCTGTCTGTACAGTCCCAGCAGAAGAAAAAGTCTTGGCAATACTGAGGGCTAGCAGGCAGGGAGAGAGAGAGAGCAGTATGGCTTCATGGGAGATGTAGAGCTTTTCAATGATGGTTAATTTTTAAATGGATGTTTTTTCAGTTTAGTGGTCAACAAAGGTTGCCGAGATAAATCCTATTCATTAAGCATTCTGATTTTTTAAAATCTGATGCTTAGTAGTCCAGAAAGTGACAATACTTGTTGCTAAATCAAGTTAACACAGAGGAAATGAGAGCAGCTATTTGTTATCCATTGAACTGCGACACAAAGTGAGGCTTCCAGGACTCAGCTTTAGCCTTCCTCTAATCTCAAAGTCCTGCTGCGTATCATGGTGGAGTCTCTGGGAGCTAAAGCTCTTTTCTTGCTGATTTGCATTGGCTGCCTCCTTGTCTTTTCAGCATGGAGGAAGATGTCTGGTACAGGGAAGCTGCCCCTGGGCCGTTTGGTTTGCCTGTTTTAGTCGTGGCACAGCTGAAGAGGAAGTATGGAGTGCTTTCTTGTTTTTATCTGATGAGAAGTCTTGTAATAGTTGATCCTTTTTGGTATATGGTGATCAACTAGGTGATATTTTCATATATCTTTCATTCATATTTCTGTGATTCTGTGATGTTTGTGGCTTTTGCCTTTGTGATGCCATGCTACCAACTCATGGTACAGCAAGCTTACTAATACTTCGAAAGGAAAGAAGTTTTGCCTGTTTCACATAAACAGTTAATGCTGTTGTGGTAATATTACAGTTGCTGTCTTTTTCCACATAGCACAAATTCAGCTCTCTGTCTTCAGAGACACTATAAATTATACATCGCAGGGAATGTGATCAAGTTAGGAAATGCCAGTCCTACATCTGTACAGGTATGCTTGGCAACTCATGTAAACTCTTTTTATCTTATTTTGCCTGATTGTAACATTGCTTTTTGTGCTTCATAAAATAATGGGAAGATGTAAGCTGCCATTCCTCTAGTAAATGGCGCTGGAGGGATCCCAGTATTATTTCGCTTGTCTTCTTTTGCCACAACAGACAGCTCTGTAACCACAGCTGGGGTTCTGGTAGGTCTTGCAGGGTCAGTCCAGCCTTCTCCCCCATTGTTACTGAGAGTGGAAGTATTATAGGTCATGGACCAGCTGAGTCTTCAATCCATAACACATTTCATATAAGTAAGTGAAATGAAACAGACAGATATGTACAAGTCTTGGAAAATATTTGGGAGTATAAGCTTTGTGGTGGCAGGTTTTTCACCAAACGGTGTTCTTCTGGAGTCTCAGAAAAACAACAATTCAGTGTACTACTTCTTTAATTTGCAATTTAAATTTTAATTTCACAAACTTTCTTTATAATCACACAAAAGAGGATGCATCTGCCCAGGCATCAAAAAACTCCATCCCCACCACAGGAGACAATATGTATTGGGGCAAGAATACAGCAGATGATCATCTTCTGACAGAACCCCCCCACACTGTGTTACGCTTACCTTTACAAATAGGTCACAAACAAACTGGAAATACGGAGGAGAGAGGTACCTCAAGCAGAGTCTGTGGAAACCCTGAGGTACAAGCACCTGTTCCTGCTGTGCTGAGAGGATCAGGTGAGAGGGACAGCAGCAGCAGGGCTCTCAGAGCACTCGTTCCGCACACCCTGAGGTGCCAGGAGCCAGACAGGAGCCTGAGCCAGGTGAGGTAGGTGCAGAGAGAGCCTGCACCATTTTCACAGGGAGCTGGCTCCTTCCCTATGCAATTGCCTACTCTGTCTCTGTTTAGAGCTGGCCGTGGTGATTGTAAAGGCACCATACAATTTCCTTTTCTAAGCACGTTTGTCTGCATAAAGTACCTAGCAAATGATCTGAGTGTTTCTGTCTCAACAGATTGGGAAATGACTGTTGTTCGACCAGAGTTTTCATGAGTGTGGGAGCTGGCAACTGTCTTCACTTAACTAACGTGGAATAAAAGAGACCTCATAAGGTCGGGGCATATTTGCCAGACTGCTGACTAATGGGGAAATGTCAATGTCCTTGTGATCCACAACAGGTTTCAAAGTAAAGTTCTGCAGGATGGCTGTTAAAAATATGAATAGCTCCATCCGGGCCAGACCTTCTCCTGCACAGATGCGTTTTCCTGCAAGCAAAAAAGAATAACAAGTGAGGTGATAGTGGAATATCTTGCAGGTAACTTAATTTAACCACTGCTCCGTGAAAGTTCGGACGTCTCAGAATGGACTGGCAGCACTGTAGCATTTTGTGGCAGCAAATGAATTAAACTAGGAGCTAAGTATCTAGAACAGTGAGAGTGCTCAGAGAGCAAAGGCAGTGTGAAGGTTTCGATTTCTCATGTTCTGCTGCAGTTTGGTGGTAAGTTTGGAGAGAGAGAAGTTGCGTGGCTGAGTCCCACTTCATACATCTCCTCTTGTGGAATGCATTGGAGGAGCTTTTCTGATTGCTAAAAAAGGAAGTAAACTGAAACGCTAGTACAGGGGTTAGAGCTGCCCGGAAGTGACTCTAGCAGATCACCGGACATCACTGTACAGACCATGGTGATGGAGCCACTAAAATCTTTAAAGGGATTCTAGGAGAAGATAGTCTAGGATCTGAAATAAAAAGAGGTCTTACCTGCAGAAAATGGCATGAAGTAGTCGCTCTTTTTAAAGGTACCGTTTGCATTCAGGAAATGTCCTGGGTCAAATTTTTCCGGATTTGGAAATTCCTTGCTATCATGTAGGACAGGAGACAGCATAGGGAATATAATAGTGTCCTGAATTAACAGAGAGAGGAGAAGAAAGTTAAAATGAAGGCACGCTAAAGCAAGGCAGCATTTAGAAGTTCCTAGAGCTGAACAGAAAAATAGCCAAAGTTTAACCAGTTTAAAATGAGCATTTAGTGAATTTAATGTGTGCCATTGGTATGGCAAAGATGTTTTTATAATGAATTTTGATGGTGAGTCTGATTAAAGTATTTAATATTGCTTCCAAATAAGTTAGAACTTTGATTGCTTACATTTACATGAAAAAAAATAGAGAGCTCTATCTCACTCTTCACATAGAGGATGAAAAGTCCTTTTTTTTTTTCCCCCCAAATACCAGGAGCTGGACTCAATAACTTCCAGAATCCTCTTCCAAACAAAATTATTCCAATTCTATACCACATTTCAGTGTTTTTGAAAATAAAATACAACGACTAGAACACATCATTTTTTTCAAGAGTTTATGACCTTTCTCAGACACAGTGAAACAGACCTTGGGGATAAAATAGCCTCTGAACTTGATGTCTTTGATCACAGTATGTGGGACATTAAGTGGAAGGAAATCAATGAATCTCTGGATTTCATGGACCACAGCATCTGTGTAGGGCATCTGGCTCCGATCTGCCATGCAGGGGCTTCGGTCTCGGCCAATCACATGGTCAATCTCCTTTTGAATTTTCTCTGTTAGGAAATAAGTGAGTGTTGAATGGACAAGTCCCCCATCTGTTTCCCTAAAACTCTCCCAATATTTACAGCAAAACTTGCTTTTAACACACCAGGAATGTGTGTGTATGTACTTAGCACTAATATCTCTTTCCTGTGCATAGAACTAAGACTAATACACATTTCCACACTGCACATACGTGTTTCCTTTGTCGGGGGACCATTGCCACATGTGGTAGTGACAGGAATTGTCCAGATTGATCCCATGACCTATTAAAAAGTTTTCAATTATTTGTTTCCTTTTCTATTACCTACGATCTCTGGGTATTTCTGGAGAATCAGAATTCCATGTCTCAATGTGATGCTGGTGGTCCCTGTTCCCGCAAGGAACAAGTCGAGCGTGGTTCTGCTTAAGGTCTCAACGGTGAATACTGAGTGACCACTCCCTTTCTCCTGGGGGAAGATTTGGCAGAATGTTTTGAATGACAAAGCTAAGCATTATGTACCCATAATGTATATTTTTAAACACATCTAATGGCCTTTCAAAAATACGACACAAACTCTCCAGAACACCAGTATTTATGGTACTTTTACTAAATAATATTATGAACCTTTTTAATATGGGAGGAGCACTGAATTACATCAACCAGATGATTGGCTTTCAACTTTCTTAACTTTGGCTAGTGCTGTTAATTCTGTGTTTAAAAACCCTTGATAAGAAAATGGAGAGGATAGAATTAAGTTGATGTGCCAAGAAAAGAAAGTTCCCCTCCATATTTGCAAAAGCCCTGCCACAACTGAATAGAAGCCGGGATTCAAGCAGTGGTTTTCTTATAATCCAATAAAACTCTTGCTCTTACATTACCTGTTCCATTTTGTTAAGAAAAGCATCAATAAAATCTCGAGGACAACTGGGATCCAGGGTTTCCCGGTGTTCCGCTATGATTTCTAAAGTAAATTGATCAACTTTTTCAGCATTTTTTATCATTGCTTGATGAGGCCCAGGTAAATGGTCCATGATAGTTGGGAAGAAGTTGTATAGCTGTAAAAATAAAATGATGGAAAAGAACATTCTGATTTATGTGGCTACAGTAATGTTCCCCTAAATATAACTATGAAAATGAGGCAATTAAACTGTTTTAGAACAGTGGGTCTTTATTTTTCAACAGGATTTTAATGCCTTTTATTTATGGTTTCACTATATTCAAGGATAGACTTCACTTGAGCAACTTTTGTGATGATATCCTTCTTTGGACATACAATGGCAATTCCATAAGGTAAGAAAAAATAGCAGGAATTGGTTATTTAACTTCCTTTTTGGCTTTCAAAAAATTTATCTAAATTTAGGAAAATCCACTCCAATTAAAAATTAATAACATGAATAAATATTCATTAATAAAATATAATAAGTAACAAATTTATTAATTAAATACAACTGTACACACCTGTGTTTGTACAGAGTTCTGGAGCTTGTTGTTTTCATCTAGCATCTCAATTAAAGTTATAAATTTCTTGTCCTCATAGTCAAACCGATCCCCAAAGATGATGGAGCAGATGATGTTGGAAACAGCATGGACTAGGAAATTGCCAGGGTTGAAGGGCTGCGCTGCAACAAAAAAACCCCCAGTGTGTTGCTTTCAGTATTTCAGGCATCATCCCCTCCTCTGACACTACAGGGAAGTTTTGAATGCTCTTGACACCCAGAGTTTTGCAGTCCTTTGAAAGGATGGTGAAGAGCTTATCCAATTTATTCTTCTCTACTTGAAGTGAACTAATTTCTCTGTTTGAACGGTTTAAGTATCTCTTTTGTCCTATTCTCAGAACACTGGTCTGAGTGGCTTGGTTCCTCTTCAGTTGACACATGCCTGTCTGTCTTACAGACTGTTTATTAGAAATGGCCTAAAGATTCCCACCAAAACCCAATGAAACTGTAAGAACTTTGCCCAAGTCATGTCTTTAGGTTATTGTACCCTGTTTGTGAACTCTATTAGCGTAACCTTAGTTGTATAACCCTCTCCTAGGGGTTCAAATGCCTGTGGTCAAAGTCTAGTTTCGGTAGCACAGCTGCATAAGCTTCTAAGAAGAGAACTACAGTGTGAGAAAAAAGTGAGATTAGACCCAAGAGGGAAAGGAAAGGTATAATTGCAGACAGTGATAGAGTACATGTCAAGGTTTCAAGAGAAGAAACAACAACATGAAAAGGTATAAAATCCTAAAACAAGACCAAGGAGTCAGAAAATGGCAACTTGGCGGCACCAAGGACCAGGCTATTCCAAGGAGCAATGGCACCAACCCTTCTCTGCCTGACTGATGACTCCCTGGCCGTGGAAGACTCAGCAGATGTCTCATCACAGGTGGTGAGTGTATTAATGCTGAGCCTAGCAGATAACTAGTCCTAGCTATTTATATTTGCATTAAGAGTAAATAACAGCTTTATACTTTTCAGTTGTATATATCTTGCTTGCAAAGCCTTTTGGTACACAGTAAAAGATGCCATAAAGAGGTGAGCCAGAGATGGAGGCTTGCAGTAGGGCACAGGAAATACAGTATTACCATGCTAGTGAAAGGATAAGAAAAGTGCAGGTGAGAGTGTTTTCTCTGATTTGTAGCTGGAATGTTTATCTGTGAAGCCAGACTGAATTTTCTAGTGGCTCATGGGAAACACTGATGCTTCAGCATCCTTTTAGATCTGTCTGCTTTTTCCCTCTTCCAGAATAAGCACACGTTGAAGGCTGGCTGTGGAAAGGAAGCCTGTGGTCCAGGCTGGTACTGTGCCACTCAGGGGAAGTACTTAGAAGTAACATTGTCTTATACACTACCAGAAAATGCATTTATAGGTTGAAAGCAAGGGAGTTACTTTATGCCCTGCCCTCAAAAGCAGCTTACAGTCCCTGTTCCCATTGCAAGCCCCCACCAGATGGACTGGACCAAAACCCAAGTATCTGTAAATGAGTTCTCCAGTTTCATGAGTACCCACTTCTTCAAGATCCTTTTACTTAGAGCTGCAGGAGACAAGGCAAGAAAGTACATGTAACTTGGTTACCTGGCAGTGCCCAGCCCTGTCTCCATGTCTGAATTCCACCAAACCGTGGGCTTTGGGGCCAAGCCATTCCCTTTGCCACTTTCTGTCTTGTTCCTCAAGTAGAATAGTTTAAATGATGCTTTCCAGCCCCAGCCTCCTACATTTATCCTCTGTACTGTCACAGTGCCTTTGACTGACCCACTCCCAGCAGTGATAACTTTGCCTATTAGAGCAGGGAGCAGAAACAGCAGCTATATGCCCGCTTCTTGGGTCATAGATCTGGTGAAGCAGCCCTACACCCCTCATTGTTTCATTGCAGATACACAGGGCGTCCCAGCAGGCACAAAGTCTGTGTCCTACCATGTGTGCTCCTAAGCCTTTCCACCAGAAAATGAGCTTCCTCCTGGATCCGCTCCTCAATGCTCTTCTTCCCCATTCCAAAATCCCGCAGGGTGGTGAGTGCAAATCGTCGGAGCTGCTTCCAGGTCTCCCCATTGCTGGTCACAATGCCTGACGGAGGAAGGAAAAATAGACCTTCATGAGGAAACGAATTTTTTTTTCCCCCTGAATGGGAACTACACAGTAAGCAGTCAACAAACAAAGACACCTCTCTGTGGAGTTATACTGCAATTGCTATATGCCCAAAACCGTAACCTCTCTGCAATTCTGGAGGTGACAATTCTGATCCATCTGTCACAGCACTTTGAGTAAAACTGACTTTATGCCCAGAATAATAAAAACTATGTTAGGATGTAAATAAGAACGTAACACTGGTACTGAATTGATCTTGGACACAAGAACATGGCCTTTCACTAATGTAACTTCTCAAATGTTCTGCTATGCACCTTCACACAGCGTATCATTATTGACAATACCATCGGTACTGTACTACAGCACCATGGAATAGGTACTATATACCCAGATAAGTGCCATACTGGGAACTGCCCTGGTGAATAAGCACAGGGCTTAATCTTGAATGTAGCCCTTACTGGGACAGCCTATATTATCTTGTCTTTGTTGTGCTGTGGACTTTGCTTTTGCTGGTTCCTTAGCTGTATGTATACTGTCAGTATTTTCAGAAATGGGAGAATGAACATTAGATCTCAGAGGCACATTTAATGAACAAAATTTTAGCCAGGATTTGAAGCATGCTGAAAATAGAAAGGCAGTCAGTGAAGCCAGCCTGGGACCTTAAACAGTTTTCCAGGGATCCAGTTTACTCAAGGGTTCAAGTAATGAGTTGGGCTTTTAGTCTTTTATTGCTAGTTTGTATGCATGAAAATAGTAAATAAAATCCACTGCTGCCTCCTCCACTGCCCTCTCGGCTGTGGGCCTGAAGCACTGAAAGCATCAGTTTTGTATGCTAACATTACCAGGGACATACCTGTGCCTTGGAAGAGCTTTTTAAGCAGTGGTAGATTGCCTCTTCCACTGAAGTCATCTGCCTGATCAATCAGAGCTTCTTTCACAACATCATAGCCATACAGCACCACGACCTTTTGTGGGCCTAAATATATTGTGAAGACAGAACCGTACTTCTTGCTGAGCTGTAGGAAAGAGGAACACAAAGAACAACATGGGGAAGGTCTGGAGAGATGAAGATTTTCCCTCAGTTGAGGAGGACTGGGTTAGAGACCACTTGGCCAAGCTGGACATCCATAAGTCCATGGGCCCTGATGGGATGCACCCGCGAGTGCTCAGAGAGCTGGCAGATGTTATTGCTGGACCACTCTCCATCATCTTTGGAAGGTCATGGGGAACAGGAGAGGTGCCTGAGGACTAGAAGGCTGACATCGCTCCAATCTTCAAAAAGGGCAAGAAGGAGGACCCAGAGAACTACAGGCCAGTTAGTCTCACCTGTGTCCCTGGGAAGGTAATGGAGTGACTTGTTCTGGATGTCATCTCCAAACATGATGAACAGGAAGTGGTCAACATGGATTTACCAAGGGTACTTCATGCTTGAGCAATCAGATAGCCTTCTATGATGTTATAACTGGTTGGCTGGATGAGGGGAGAGCAGTAGACGTCATCTACCTTGACTTCAGCAAGGCTTTTGACACTGTCTCCCATAACATCCTCATTAGGAAGCTGAGGAAGTGTGGGCTAGATGAGGAGACAGCGAGGTGGATTGAGAGCTGGCTGTGTGACAGAACTCAGAGGGTTGTGATTAATGGAGCAGTGTCAAGTTGGAGGCCTGTAACCAGTGGTGTCCCCCAGGGGTCAATACTCGGTCCAATCTTGTTCAACATATTCACCAGTGACCTGGATGACGGGACAGAGTGTATCCTCAGCAAGTTCACCAATGATACCAAACGGGGAGGGGTGGCTGACACTCCAGAGGGCCACGCTGCCATCCAGCGTGACCTGGACAGGCTGGAGTGCTGGGCAGAGAAGAACCTAATGAGGTTCAACAAGAGCAAGTGTAGGGTCCTGCACCTGGGGAGGAAGAATGCTAGGCACCAATATAGGTTAGGGGTGGACCTGCTGGAAAGCAGTTCTGAGGAGAAGGATCTGGGGGTCCTGGTAGATAGTAAATTATCCATGAGCCAGCAATGTGCCCTTGTCGCCAGGAAGGCCAATGGAATCCTGGGCTGCATAGGGAAGAGTGTGGCCAGTAGGTCGAGGGAGGTCATTCTCCCCCTCTACTCGGCACTGGTGAGGCCACAACTGGAATACTGTGTCCAGTTCTGGGCTCCCCAGCTCAAGCAGGACAGGGAACTACTGGAGAGAGTCCAGCATAGGGCAACAAAGATGACTGTGGGATTGGAGCACCTCCCTTATAAGGAAAGGCTGAGAGAGCTGGGACTTTTTAATCTGGAGAAGAGAAGGCTGAGGGGAGACCTTATTCTTGCTTATAAGTATCTAAAGGGTGAGTTGGAGGAGGATGGAGCCAGACTCTTTTCAGTGGTTCCCAGTGACAGGACGAGGGGCAACAGGCACAAGTTGGAACATGGGAAGTTCCATTCAAACATAAGGGAAACCTTCTTCATGGTGAGGGTGACAGAGCACTAGAACAGGCTGCCCAGGGAGGTTGTGGAGTGCCCTTCTCTGGAGATTTTCAAGACCCGCCTGGATGCAGTTCTGAGTAATGTGCTCTAGGCATTCCTGCGTCAGCAGGGGAGTTGGTATAGGTGATCTCTAGAGGTCCTTTCCAACTCTGAAAATTCCATGATTCCGTGATTCTGTGAATGTTAATCATGTGGAAAGAAGTTTGTCGCGAAGGGGTCTGAGGGGTGATGTGCCATTGTCCCAGCATTGCTGAGATGTGGCATTGATTAGCAGCAGTGCAGAGATCTTTCACCAATGAATTAGAGCCAGGGGAAGAGGAAATTGTACAGGAAATAGATGATGTGAATAGAAATGGTGAGGAGTCAAGTCTAAAGCCCAGAAAATAAAATAGTTCTTCATAGGGCTGGCAAAACAGTCTGGAATGCCTTTCTACAGGACACAGTGGGTAACAGTTTATATGGGCTTATAAAGCAATTATATACACTTACATAAGCCAGTGCCCAAAGGGTTTTTGAGCACAAACATACCACAGTTGTCTCTAAAAATCTCCCGGGCCACAGATTTCTGGAAATTGGATGAGTATATCAGCAGAGAATCACTGCATCCTTGTACTAATCACATACTCTTTCCCAGGTATCTACTTTTGGCTAGAATTGCAGAAAGATTCTTGGGCTATTTGGTCTTACCTGGAACACTTATTCTTATGTTCACTTTTTAAAAGCAACTTAGATATAGTCCCAGGTTTTTTATGGTGGGAAACTGAATTGCCTAGTGCTCTGAAACAAAGCGTGATGCCTGCGGATGCTCATGACTCTCAATATTCACAAGCATCAAGGCAAAAAGGAGCTCATATGGATATGCGTCCACCTGATGATACACACGGTGATGTTAGCCATCACCACAATTTTGCTCTGAAGAACCCAGTGACACCCCCCCGCCCTCTTCCCATCCACCTGCCACCCTCCCCTCAACAATCCCCTAAGAACCAGGCTGACCTCCCTCCACCTATCCCTTCCAAGGCCTTGCAACACACAGGTTTTGTCTGACAGATGCGTGACATCAGCCAGGGGCGGGAATGGACAGCACAGTTCACCTCCAAACTTTATTGCTTCAACTCTTTCACTTGCTACTTCCACTCCCAGGAGATCCTACCTACCTGCCAGAGAGCAGAGGCAGCAAAATGGAGCAGGGTCCTTCTCAAAAAAGGGCCAGACCATGTTGCCAGCATGGTGAGGGGGTGGGCACAGGGGGAGTATAGTGGATGTTGCAATAGCATCAGTGCCTTGATTGCAAATCCACTGCAAATTGCAGTACTGACGTGAGGTCAGCACAGGACTCATCATTAGTATGATTATTGCAAATATACAGACTTAGGCTTGCAATATAGAGACTTAGATATACAGATTATTGCAATATATAGACTTCAGAAGCATGTCTTTCTGGGAAACCTTTTGTTTCTGTTTGAGTCTGACATTTGGTCAATGCAAATTAAGCTCGTGAATTAAGCTGAGACAGTCTGGACCGTACTGTGTTTTATATGCAATAGAGAAAACATAGGAAAGAAGGAGACAGTCTCTTACCTTCTTCAAGCTTTCAGGCAAGTTCCGTGGGTTCAGCTGGAGTATGTTTCCAACAATGGGGAATGTGATGGGACCAGGAGGCTGCTTCTCTTTTTGCAATACGCTTCTCCATGTGGCAAAGAGAAGGCATGAGATGCAGACCAGCAAGAAAATTGTGGTCATTCCCAGGAGCTCCATGGTGGGCTGAGGAAGAGAGGTCAAGTGTCAGAAGAGCCTGATGTTGGACCTGTAAAACCATGCTTATTTATACACTGTGATACCAAAGCACATGGATGAAATTAGCCAATAGTACCTCCCTAAGCCTACTGAGATATGAGATTACTTATTAATCTGCTCAAGATAAGAACGAACAAACTAGGGATGAACTCTTTGTTTGCATGCCAATTTTTTTCCTCTCCAGCTTGTGTTCCCTTGCGTAATCATTCATGCAGGACTAAAGAAACCAGGTTCTAATGCTGTCAAACAAACTCAAAATGCAGAAATATTTACAGCCTAGCTGCTATGTACATGCTTAAACTCTTGCTGATTTCCCTCATGCATAGATTGACACCTGCCAGCCCCTCTAGTATCTGAGCACAGTGGCGGGAGGTGTTGTGGTTGAAAAAGGGCATCACTCCAAGTTCTTTCTACGCATTTCACCTCCATTTCTGGAATGAAATTATGTAATTGTACCCAAGTCACACATGTAGATTTTGAGGAACACACTCGGTTTGTCCTAATCTGACATTTTAACCAGAAAAAGCATGCTATCTACAGCATTTGCATGGTCACAGGTTCTCCCCAAACCACAAATCCCTGCAGCAACCTGCAGTGTCCTTTTTGGTATTTCTAGAAACTAGTTGAAGGTCCATAGAAGATGTGAAGAGCCATGAAAGGTAGAGCACCCTGAACAGAGCTTAACAGAATGATTGGTTTAATTAATATTGAGTATTTAATACAATGTAAAATCTTAAATGAAATATTATGCTTTCCACTCCTCCTCCCCACAGGAATCTAAACCCCTACAAACAGTGTGAGAACTGTGTGTGTTTTCTGGCAAGGAAGTAGAGCAGAACAGTGATTCAGCCACCTGAGACTGAAGAGCAGATCCCAGGACTCTGCTGCCAAATCTTGTCTGTACATCATACTAGTGTCTGTAAAGTGCTAGTGATCTACTGTAAACACTGTACCCAGACTTCTACAGCCCCCTCAGTCTAATGTGCCTCTCCGGCCGTTCTCCCACTTTCCACTCAGGAAAGGCGTGGCATTAGGCTGTATATTTCCTTTTTATGTGACTTTATGTAAGGAGATACTGATCCTCTCGGAGCAACTTTGAACATGGTAGCTGTAGCAAGTTGACCAAAGCAAGTCAGGGAATCTTGGAGGAAACATCACTGTACAAGGGGACGTGAAAGGGGCTGTGCATCCAGCAGGCACTCAGGCTTGCTGGGAGGATGATGTCTTCTTAAAACTAGGTAGGAATGGGAAGGGATCTGAATAGCAGGTACACTTTTCCTAAACTACACACATAATTACTAAATAGCACAGCTCAGGTTTCAGGAAACCTGTAGTGTGTAAACCAGTAAAGTAGGTACAAGGTGAGAAAAAGGAATTTAGCAGGTGCTAAATTATACTTATTTTCTGACAATGCTTACGTGTCAAGAGCGTGAATTACTCTCTGGTTATTAAGGTTAAGGAATGTTTCTAAACGTGGCTTTTGTGAGTCGTATAATAGTCCTAAAGCAATGTTAATTCAGACCCAGTGAAGCCTCAGTAGGGAAACAAATAAACAAGGGAAGAGCACATGGGATGTAGAGAATGGAAGCTGATAACAACTGCCGCTTAAGGAAGGGAATGGGAATATTACTGGAATAAAAACCCAATTAGTTTCATCACTGCAGGAAACCTCTGTGTAATAAGAGACACAAAATTCCTCTAAAAATCCCTCTGAATGAGAATCGGTGCCAAAGGATTTATTTTCCTGTCTATCTCTGATTAAAAAAGGTCAGATATTTCCTATCTATGAAACCGGTGCTCAAAAACAATGCAGCGGATAATGCTGGCAAGAAGAATGGAGTGGGTCAAACAGAGTTGCTCTGTAGCAAAATCTCCCTGGACAGCTGTTTCAAACAGCTTGCTATTTTTTGCCTTCTTTTTTTTGTCTTTTTTTTTTTTTCTTTTTTTCCCCCTCTGTTGTTGAGAAGCTTTGTGTTTTACAGTCCCAGATCCCCAGCAGGGCTGAGAAGTCCCTATTTCTATGCTTCCTGGGTAGGTCTTGCCCCACAGAAGAGCCCTTCCCCATCACCCTATAGGCTCTGGTCACACTGGCCACTTTCTCACACTTTGCCTCAGACACCAAGGTCTCTGTCCACCACCTCTTGATAGTGGGTGAGCATTAAATGGGTGTCAGTGTCCTCTGGCAGTGCCTATTTCTCTCTACACACTAGAGAGGGAGCTCATCCAGACTTTCAGGCAGCTAGTGTCAGATGAGACAGATCCCATGCAAACGACCACATCAGGGACAATTTCAGTTCCTCCAAGCCAGGGAAACAGGGTCTGCCACCTGCCAACACTCAGCCCATCCCATTACATCTTTTGAGATACATAGCCAAAATGATACTGACCTCTTAGGTGGTGTGATACTGGAAGGAAGTATTAAAATGAGATATTCTTATATATACATATATATATATAAAAGTCTTTTATTTTTCTTTCAGGTAATGGTAATGGGCTATGAAAGGCGTTTTCTTTCCTGCACCAACTCATTGGCTTAGAACTTGGGTCCACATTGGTTCAATCAGTTCTTGCATGCTCACATCTGCACTTTCATGTGTACGAAAATAGCCAGAGACACTGTGAACAGCAGACTTTATTTTCTACTGAGCTGTCAAAATGGGATTTAAAGGACGGGCAGATTTTATCTTTAGCCCAATTAGCTGAGGACTAGCAGATTCTACAGTAGTGAGGAAAGAAACATTTCCCACCTAAATTTAGATATTAAAAAGCTAAATGTACAAATAGCTAGTCTCCACTGTTAGTGGAGAAACACTGATACTTCCAGAGAACAGGTCATTGGACTTTTCTTATGTGCCTGTTTTAGTGTGGAATGAGTCAGTCACTGAAGAAATTTATTTGTGTCCCTTGACTACAAGGGAGCCTCAGGAGACTTATACAGATTTACATGTCTGACTGCTAGGGATCTGTTTTGAGGCAGATGACCCTGATTCTCTGTGCATCTCTCCTAGTCCTAATGACGTTCTTTATTAGCAACAAATTCTGCATATTCTGTTACAATGGGCACTGTTCTGAATACTGCATACAGAGGGTATTTAAAACCAGAAGTGGGCAAATGAGTGAAATTGAGAGAAGCCTTCTAGGCCATGACTGGAAGGATGATTATATCGCTGAGAACAGTCAGTCTTATTGCCATCAAGGAAAAACTGAAGTTGTTTGCATTTTTGCTTCCTTTACTTTTGCCGATAAGGTGTCTTGTGTTCCTCTACTGACAACCCTGAGGGTGAATAACTGGTGTGAAGTCTAATGCACTGGAAAAACAGGGCTTTGCTTGCAGTGTCACTGACACATCTGGACATGGCTGGTTTATTATTTAATTACTCACGTAACCTCTGGAGAATTTAAAAATGGTGTTGGGATAAAGCCAGAACTGCTTGGAGGGATCCATGAGTTTCACTGGAGAGAGATTTAACAGGAATTATTTGAGTATGAAAGGCTTATTTGAGTATGAAGGACCCATCCTGAGACAGTTCACGTTCACAAGATGCACCTGAAAGACTGTTTTCTTCCCAGTGGGTTTGAAAGCAGGTGACCTCTGGTCTTGTTATGAAAAGGCACCATTCTATGGCTCCACCTGTGAATTTGAGCTCAGACAGACAGTGTGGGACGCCACTGTATGAACAGATCTTTTAAAATCCAGGCCTTCCTCTGAACATCTTCTGCGGGCTGTTGCTTTGCTGGACCTGCCTACCAACATGTATGGGCTGCTTCCTGGGATCCCATCCGGTGTTAATGCACAGTCTTTAATTTGGGACCTGCAGTTACTCTCTTATTTACTTGCTTCTGTTCTCCTCCAGATTGGGTCTGTGAATAAAAAGACAACTTCTTTTCCCCAAAACAGCCCCTTCAAGTGTATTCACAACCTACAAGGGTGTACTGGATCTGGCTTCTTCACAGCAGCCTGTAAGGCACTATGTTTTAGATTTGTGATTAAAACTGTTGCTAATACACCAGTGTTTTAGCTGTTGCTGAAGAGTGCTTACACAGCATGGAGGCCTTCTCGGTTGCTCACTCTGCCCCCCAAACCCAGGTAGCAGGCTGGGGGTGGGTAAGAGGTTGGGAGGGGACACAGCTAGGACAACTGACCCAAACTGACCAAAGAGATAATCCATGTCATCTAACGTCAGCAATAAAAACTGGGGAGTTGTCTTGCCAGTGTAGCCGTTGCTCAGGGACTGTCTGCTCATCAGTCTTCTGGTGGAAGGTGGTGAGTCTTTGCATCACTTGTTTTTTGTTTTGTTTTGTTTTTTTCTTTTCTTTCCTTAACTGTCTTTATCTTGACCCAGGAGTTTTTCTCCCTTTTGCTCTTCCAAGTCCCTCCCCCATCCTGCCAGAGAGGGATCCAGAGTTTCCACAGTGGAAAGCTGGGTGCAGGCTCTTAACCAGTGTCTATACTCTGGCTTCCAAATACAAATAAAAGTAACAATTTTCAATATTTGTTCAATGTTCAGAAATATTGCCTGGCAAAGGAAGCTATCTGGCTATAAACATTTACAACAGAACATATACCGTCTGGCTAATCATGCGCTAAGGAGTGTGGTGGGTATCAAAGGTTCTAAGAACAGCTTTGCATAGAGTAACCCTTACACAATTACATATGTACCACAAACAAACTGAAACCAGATCCAGCTTCTGAAAAGGACAGCTTTACTCTCGAGCCCCTGACAATGGGATGTTGTATGGTAAGTTGAAAGGCAAGGATACACAATCAAACTTTTAGCATCAGTGCCCTTAGTAGCATGCTTCAACTTTTCCTCAGCCCTAAAGTGGTCAGACTAGATGATCGGAGTAGGTCCCTTCCAACTGAAAATACTCTATTCTATTCTATTCTATTCTATTCTATATCACCAACTGTACAAGCTCCAACATCTTTCAAAAGTCTCCTGAACTACCTGCTCCATTCAAGTACTTTGGAAGGCTGGATAATACTTGTATAAACACCTTAAGACATCCAGCATTCAAATCTTTTCTCACCCCTGAGACACAACTGTATGTTTGACATGCTTTAGTGAGGAAAGTTATAGGCAGGGAAGGTTGGCTGGCTACAACTGGCTTTGGGGGGAAAGGTCTTCTTAAGCTCATGAAGACTGTAGATCAAACTGCAAAATTATCAGCAACATTAGCATCTCTTTACATAGGCCAAATTTCCCATCTTTCCTTAGCCTTTTCAAGGACAAAGCCTTTCTACCCTTTCTTTTTGCTAGAAAGAGGTTGGGAGGTGCTTGGGAGAAAAAGAAGTGAGCTGCAGCAGCCTCGCCTTCCTGCTGCCACAGAGGGCAGCCCCTGGGCAGACAAATGCAAGAGAGTCTACGACAGATAAAGCTGGAAGTCTGGCAACACTCCTAGAGAACATCCCAAACCCTTTGCTTTTTGGCAGATTGATGTCATGGAAGAAGAGACCATGTCAGGGTTTTTACTCATTAGTTTTTCCTCCATTGTAGGCTGGATATTAAGGGGGCTGTATGCTCAGTAGGATGCCCCAAAAAGCAAACCAATCATTAGGGCATTATTAAGAGAACAATAAGGGCACCTCTTTACACCACCATGCAAGCCTATGGTGGACCTTTAGCTGGAATTCTGTGTGAAGCTGTGATTGCAAAAAGATGGAACAGACCTTGAAAAGCCTTAGAGTAAGGCATTTAAGATGCCTTAAAAATCTGGAAGGTTAAATGCACTAGGTGCCCCTGGGCTGGAAATGATATGAATGAAGTGGATATAGCAGACATCTGTGAAACTGTGAAGGGTTTGGAGAAGGTAAGGATGGATTGACTGGTCATATTCACTTCCTGTATAGAGCACTAAAATAGCAACTGGCAGGTTTTAAACAAGCAAAAGAAGGTGGTTCCTCATACACTATGCCCTTGAGCTGTGGAACACCATTTTGAAAGATGTCTGTGTCCAAAAAGTAACTGGACAAATGGGAGAAAAATCCATTGAGGGTACTCAAACACAAAGATACCAGTGATGGCTCAGGAACCACTGGAGACTGAAGCAGTCTGAAAGCATTTTCCTGATGCCATGCTTTTATTCTGTTCCTTGGGAACTCATTTTTAAGCCACTGTTGGACAGGATTCTGGGC
This sequence comes from Burhinus bistriatus, assembly GCA_013397275.1. Lineage (NCBI taxonomy): Eukaryota > Metazoa > Chordata > Aves > Charadriiformes > Burhinidae > Burhinus > Burhinus bistriatus. The sequence goes on along the minus strand of VYXH01012182.1, from coordinate 537,985 downwards.
TGGCTTGACTATTGTCATGATCCAGTACATTCATCCTCAGACTCTTGTGTCCTTACATTAGAATGTGACATTTCACTGAACATTTTCATTAAGAAGATCAGCAGAGTAGCCTGTGGAAATCATTTTGCCTGTTTTGCTGTGAATAACAACATCTCAGCTACTAAACTCTTACTACTTTCAGATAGAACTATCCTTAGTGCCTTGTAAAAAATAACAATATCAACCTCTGCCTTATTTCTGGCAGCAATTTGACAAAGGATCTGCTGTGATCAGCATGTATTAAGGTTCAGTGATAGCTTCAGCATTCAACAATTTGTGCAACACCCATATTTGTAACATGGCACACTAGTACTAGAGATAGGATACAAATCACATCATTAGTTTTCAGATCACAGAAATGACATTTGACCAGCTAGCTCAGAAGACTTGGTTAAATATTTGTGTATGAACTCACTGGACGTAAAACATAACTCAGCAGAAAAGCATGAAGCCAATGAAGTTCATCATTCACTTGCAATACACAGCAAATTGCTTGTTTAGTCTCCCAAAGGGCAAGGAAATTAAGGCAATAACAGCCTTCTTGTGACCTGTATTGTGACTCCACCAAGAGTAAAGCACTATGTTGCTGTTATAACCCACCATATTTGAATAAAGCCAAGATGCTTAGCTCTGGACTATGGTCAGTATTAAGAAAGAACAGAGCCTTCCTCATGCCAGGCAGAAGAAAGTCAGGAAATGTGAGAAGTCTGTCCCAGTGCTATACATGGTAAAGAGAGGCACAGAAGTGAAGACTGCCAGAGTGCAAAGAAGATGGCTGAGGTTAGTAGGGCTCCTGAGGTTGTGGCTCCCAGCTGGCTGCATGGGCAGGTAGAGCTCCTCCCAAAACAGCTGCAGAACCACCCTGGTGCACAGCAGGTCATCTGAAAGGTCCATGCCCCAGGAGATAAAGAAGTGAAGAGGCAACTTTATCAGATGTCCCCAACTGTGACATCATCACCACAGGGCAGAGTGCCCACCCTGCTTTCCAAACGCTGAGCCAGGAATCTGCAGTACAAAGAGGACCTGAACACAGACCTGCTGAATCTCAGGCTAGGGCCTTAATTAGAAGCATTCAGCAACTTCAGAAAGTTGCTTATTATCCTCATAAAAGATAATGGAAACATGTAACTTGCTGATAGTTTATATGTACTGAAAACAGCGCATATCACAAAGAAAAATGGTGATGGGAAAATACCCCAACTGACAATTTAAAATTCAAGAAAAATTCAGCAAGCATCAAGTAACAAAACCTTTGGCTACACTTGGTAATATCAAGTAACTACAGTGATAAGAAGAACAGATGAGAAACCATGCATGTAAAGCGTGAAGAAAAAGGTAACTGATGCTAATGCCAAGTGAGATAATGTGTGCCTTCACTATGTTTTTCAGTCCTGCCAGAGACAGAGGCACAAAAGTAGCAGAGTCGTTTGGGAAGCTAAAGGAGAAAATCAAAGAAACAAGTGATCCCACCACAGGGGCACAGCCAGCACTGGACTGTTCTAGCTGTAGGATGGTGGTGGAGGAGGATTCTTCACTGTGGTGACACCATGTCCCTGTTGATTGTGTAGAAAGTCAGGCTATAGCAATTTCCTCAATATCATGCAAGAAAACCCTAGCGTGATACAACACCAATGCCTGCGGGAGAACACACTCTTGGCTAGTCTTCTCATCAGCCTAGTCTTCCAGACAAGTTCCCACAGATGGATTTACCTGTTCTCTTACCATTTGGGATGCTTCAGTTTTTGAATGGAGAAAATTCCAGAAACCAGCAGCATTTTAACTTCAAGTTTATAGGTATTAGTGTCTGTCAGTCAAGTTTTTCTCCTAACCGTGCCAAAATACAGGAAGTGCAGTAAAAGTGTAAATAGTGTTTTCCGACTCTAAATGGTAACTGAGGAAATGTAGAACAACTTTAGAAAGAACAACTGTGTCAGAAAATGGAAGAAAGTGAGGGAAGTATATTTAATATACTACAAGTCAGAGAGAAGTGCAGAGAGCCCAGGACAGGGTGGAGGGCACTGCCTGAGAACGACTTTTCTCTGTAGAAGTCAGTGTCCAAGTGGTGAATATGTGGTGGGGCTGAGGGGTGCAAGGACAGAGACAGGTGAGACAGGGAGGACCAGTGGCTGCCTTGGCCAAAGACCTCAAGTCATACCCTGTGTGAGGGACTACACCAGACACATGGTGACACAGGGAAAGGAGAATTTGCAGGGTCAAGTGGGAGTTTCTGGGATGTCTTTTCCAGTCCTCACAGTGGAAACCAGCCATGAATGCTCTGGCAGCAAATGGTGAACTGACACAGCTTGACCTTTCATGATCGGCACCCCACAAAGAAAAAGAACTTGTATGACCTCACAAGAAGTACCTGGGTAGCAGATGAACAGACAGTGCCTTCCTGGCAGGACACAAGCAGCAAAGGCTTGAAAGATGAACTTGTCAATGAACCAAAGACAGAGTTCACTTAATAAAAGCAAAACGTGTGTTTACTTCATGCTGGAGTGAGATTTTCTAAGCTAACCATTGTGCCTGAGTTTCATTTAATGTTTGATAATGATTAGTTCAGAGCCCACAGGGACCATTCTCTTCTGTGGCAGCCTTCCAGATTTGAGTCTTGATTCTTTTGCCCCATCCCACAGCCAAAGCATGTAACAAGCTCTTCCAGTCCTCCCCCACTACGGGGTTCATGCGTGGGACCACTGGGGGAACAAGGCCCACATAAAGACCCTTCTGCTGCAGCTCTCATCCCTGCCTCCCTTAAGTGTGGATGGTGGCTCATCCCCTCCTCTTAGCCCCCGTCTTCTGCACATATCACCTCCTCTGGAAATGATGGTGCCCAATGCATTCTTTCTCATAAACATGAAAGATGTCCCCTATCCTTTGGCTTAAACTCTTTTGGAATAATGGAAGAGGAGAACATCAACTATGATTTATTTTTCCCACTTGAGAGGTGTGAAATATATGGCATTTCAAAGAAAAATCATCAATTAAAAAAAAAAAAATGTGGGTAGGTACCCCTGCTTTCTTCCTATGTGACTTTCAAATAGAGTTAACTGAAGTAAGTCTCCCAGTAGTGCTAAGGCAACAGATACACAGAGATCCGTTGTACTACAGTACAAGACATTCTGCTAGTATTCCATAGCTCAGATGACACAGCCGCTGGAAACAAAACAAAATATAAATAAGAACTAATCAGACAGATTGCAAAGCCTATCTGATATTTTGCAAGGACTTGGCAAGAAGGATATTTGATTTATCAGTGCAAATGGGTTGGTTAAATGTTTCTTAATGAACTCAGTTAATCCAGGCATCAGCTGAAAGGGTCCAACATCAGACTTTTTAAATAGCTTTCATTGAAAATGAAGAGTGAACTTCCATGACCTCTTTCAATGTACCTTTCAATGTACCATGAGCTCTTTCATTGTACCTTTCAATGTAAGGTACATTGACTTTTCAGACTAAAAGCTATTAAGGAAGGACCATTATGTATTATTTGATCCAGGTGTACTTGAGGGGACCTGTAGACGAAGTGAGGATGAAGGCCTGCCTAAAAGTACTTCAGCCTTAATACAGAAAAATTTACAAAAGAAAAAAAAAGGAACATCACCACTCTCTTTTTAAATAATAAAGTGTTTTTCCTAAGTCTGAATCGAGTTTCCCCAAGCTCTAGCCTCAGTACTGGGTTCATCCTTATGACATCGTAGTTTGTGCCACTACTGGAGGCAGAGTAATTTCTTTTGCTTTCCATGGGCCGGTCTGAATATATTTTGCAGGCTGCAGACAGCTGTCTTTGGGAAAATCAGACATTCAGGCAGAAAATCATCAGCCCAACTACTAAGTGCAGGTCCTGAATTTCGAATGGCTCACAGGCTACGTACTTGCAGGCCAAGAGGAGAGGGAACTCTCGGTAAAATATGACCCCAGAAAAGCAGCTCCAAGCAGCATGGTTCCACCATCATTCCCTGAAGGAGACATGTCAGAGGCAGAGGTCTCGGGGTGCTGCTGGCAGCAAACCTCAGCACAAAAACGTGGTCAGTAAGGAAGAACTATCTGGGGGTAGCAGGTAGACAGGGTTAAAAGACAATGTGTGGCAAAATAAAGTCAGGATGAGGGTTCAGCCCATGAGCAGCAGGTCTCTTGGGAGGAGGGCAGTAGCTCCACTTCTGAAAGCCTGCAGGGGACTATGGGCTGCAGAGGAGGAAGAAGGAGGGAGAGATACTGGTAGGTGTCCAGTCAAGGGGTCCCATTTAATTCCTTAGACCCAGCCATACTCTGCTGCTGGAAAATGAGGGATATACAAAGGTCAAGGAAGCACTTCTGAGGCGTTTCTCTTTCTGCCATGAAGGGAAATAAATCTTGGCTGATATAAAGACCAATTGAAAGTATTCAACAAACTTAGATGAGATAAAGCAAGTATTTATAAAAACAAATACAGCTATCTGGATAATTTATAACCATGGCATACAAATTTTAAAAGGATTTTAAACTACTTGCCTCAGCCATTGTTTGTTCATTTAATTGTATTGATATATATGGAAATTTGTCACCTACTGGTGTCATAGATATAGTCTTACTCTATCAGTGTGATAATCTGGTAAGTAATAATCTGATAAATTGCTTATGGCTGTGCTGAGTTAAGTAAATTTTTGGCAAAAAATAAGAAAAATGAAAAAAATCAATGTGAATTCCTTTCTTTATATGCTTCTCCTCACACCTCTCTCCATTTTTTCCTCAACATGTCCATTGGCAAAAATATATGGGCCTTTCCTTATATCTCAAAAATTAAAATAACATGCACCCCAGCCAATGCGTCTATACCCTGGATGATTGTCTACATGCCCACTAGAGTTAATGGAATCAGACAGGCACGTCTCGAGGGATTGAATCATAGTTGAGATTAGCTACACCCTTGAAATGCTCATTTATGATCACGCCACTGATGACTACAAGGCCAAAACCATAAATTTTGAGACAATATTGAGACATTTTTGGTTCTAAAGGTGGAGTTCAAAACCTAACAGGAAGCAAGTGACCATAGCACTCTGAGGGTAACCTCTGCAGTTAACCACTTCTTCTCATTTCATTTTAGTCTGGCAGCAGAACATCACTGCTGGCAGTAAGCTCTAAAGAAAGGTAGACCAAGTCATACACCCACAGCTAATGACCTACAGCCAAAAAATCCCCCTACCTTTAAGGAAACCTGCCTAGGAATTTTCTTCCAATATTGTCTCACATTGATCTGGGAGAGGTTGGCGTGATGTCAGTAGGCTGCTGTTCGACCTCTGGTTACACAGAGGAAAGCCTTCCTTGCAGTGCATCAACAGCAGACCAATCAGTCATGCTACAAATATTTGCTTTCCTTATCCTTCTTTTTGCTCCCTAAAGACTCCAAACATATTTTTACTTCCCACATGAAAACCATAAATAATAAACTCGAGTGACAGTTGGCACTGCACAAGGACAATGCAACATATATGTTACATCTTTCCTCTCTGAAAAGAGAAGAAATATCCCCAAGGGCCTGCAGACCTAGGGCCCTGCGGCTGCAGCAAGGCAATCTCCAGCATGACAGAACATTTCTGGGGGTCCGCACTGCACTGCACTGCTTGTGCACCTAGAGATTTGTTTGCTCCATATAGGAAAGTCCTGTTTCATTGTGTAATCACAGATTGACTCAACACTCCCCGACTGAGCAAGAGACCTGTGTGAAGGGAGCACAGAGCAAGGATAACAGGAGTGGAAGGTCCTCGCATACTCCTAAATATACAGAGACACAACTCACCATAAGTGTCACTTTGAGAGCTGGACTCCAAAGATCTGTAACCTCTGCGACCAGGCCATTTGGTAGGAGTCCCCAGGACAGGGAGAGATAAGATAGGGGTGGTCTGGGACATTCCTCTGCTCCTTTTCTGCTGCTGGCTGGTTTATCCCAGATCCAAGGAGAGCTACTGGTGTTCAAATCATTGTGATACACAAGGCAATCCCACCAGATCGCTGCTCACCAAGAAGACGTTTGTTCTGGAGAGGACGAGGTGCTGCAAACTTGCTGCTTCCTCAGATGCTCTGCAAACCCTCTTTCTTCCCAGGCCTCTGGCTGCCCCAGTGATGGCAATGTGTTGTACAACCTAACCGGCCATGTTCAATGTGATTACAGCAGTAGAGGAGGGTCACAACGACCATATGTGACAAATCTGAGCGTGCAACATTGGGATACATGCACCATGTGTACAGCAAGGCTAAGGAAATTTGGGGAAATCTGTGTGATGTTCATTTAGTTGTGTATATGTATATGATGTGCTAAACATCATATACTCCTTGACAGATAAATCGTACCAAGAGATTGATCATTTTGTGCCCACTGAAGCTGGATGCCTACACAGATGTTGTAACACCTAAGATCCAGAAATCTTTCTTTCTATCCCGCACACTGTTCCTAAGATAGGCAAGTCAGACAGCCATTTATCCTTTAGGCCAGTTCTCAGTGCTGTTATCTAATGCCAAACACCACTTTGCCTTCTGTTCAACCTAAAAACTACACTCTTAATCTCATGGACTCAGCAATTAATCCCATCAAGAGCTGCGCAACTGAAATCCGTCCGTCACACAAGCTCAGTCTTCTCCTCATCCCCACCCAGGGCTGTGACTCGAGGGGTGAGGAAAGCCTTGTCCTCTCTCCCAAACTCCACCTTTTTGACTCTGTGACTATCAATACAGAGTACGTTGCAAGCAGCCAGCAGCGTGCGCCACACACATTCCCATACTCAACGCGCTCCCAGCCACTATCAGACAGGCTTTGGCACAGATGGAGCATTGCTCTGACCCAGGCTTGGCTGCTGGATCTTCTTACGCTCCTTCTGCACACGTTTCCAGCAGTGTGTTGCTATACATTCAGAATGCGTTTAATTCACCTCATGACAGAGCTGATGCAGCGGGGGGACAGAAGCGTAACTCTCCAGCTGGAAGCAAATTCTGGTTTTGTATTCTAGGTTTCATCCAAATCCAGCAACTATTTTTTGAAAACAGGCAAACCATCGCTGTTTGTTACCACAGTTGTATTTCAGTAAGCAAAATCACACATTTTTATTTCCAAAGGTCATGTACTCATATGTTTCATATGTTAACATTAAAAATGCTTTTTTAAAAGTGAACAGAAGCGAAGTCCTTGCAGTACAGCTGTGGAAGTAGTTTATGGGAGGTGGCTGGGTTCCTGCCTGCCATTGATGTATTCTCCTTACCAGAGGAGAAATAGTGTGGAACAGTATTTGGAAACAGTGTCATTATTAAACCTCCCATTGAAAGGCTGACAGGTGCCCTGTGGCAAAAAAACCACAACCCAACCACTACGGGTGGAATCCTCTGTGCTAACTTATACTGTGTTGTTTTCAGAAACAAACAACTTCTGCTGCTTGGCTAGTTTGTTAATAATTTCTGATTAGAATGAGAGGATGCAGTAGAGAGGGTGTCCTTTTGCTGTTCTGTCCTACCAGCGATCGTGTGAGATGTTCAGGCTCCTCCAACTGTTATGAGATCCCAGTGCCCTCTCCTGGCTGGTACTGGCCATGCTGGGATTTTCAACTGCAGTGAATCAGGGATTTGCAGAGGTCCAACATCTTGCTTTTTCCACCTTTGTTTTTTTAATGCTGGTTAATGCCAGTATCACCGTACCATCGGTCTCCTTCAAAGTGGCTGGGCTCCTCTCTATTCCGCTTTTTGCCTCAAACTCATAAACCATCTCTCCCCCTTTGTCTTGCTTGGAGAAATAAAGATCATTCCCTTCTATGAGCTGGACTTGTGGGGGATCACCAGGGTCCAGCACATTGCCAGCAGCCTGTGGGAGATCAGCGTCTGACTCTAGAACCAAGTCATAAATACGGCTGAAGGAGTCCTCCTCTGGGGTTTTGCTCCCAAAGTAAACAAACAGAGTCGTAGTCCTACATGTCAACACAAGAACACACTGCTGCAAGCCTGGCAGCCTCCGATTCCCTTTGGAGAGAGGAGAGGAAAAGTGACGCTTAGCCACATCCTGCTGCTGGGGTGTGATTATGCCAAGTGCTGACCCATTCTGCTGGACTCATGGCTGGCTCCCATCATTATTTGGGAGCATTCGGCATCAGAAACTACCTGCTCTTAGCATGAAGCACCACATGATTTCTCCTCAGTCTGGAAAGCCATGGGATGCTCTGGAACTAGTGTGTGCCACATGTTGCCTCAGTGCCGCTCCAGCGGCAGGACGCTGCTGGGCTGACAGTGGGTGTCACACACAGCACGCAGTGGGGAATGTGAAGCTGTGCTAATCTCACTGCAGCAGCCTTACACGCTGTCTTTTAGTTCAGGGCTTCCTTTCTAAGATCAGAGGTGTTCTGCTGTAGACAAGTCTCTATGTCTCCTTGCATATCCCGCACTCAGATTTTAGGAGGTATTTTCCATGAAAAGCACACAGAGAGACAAGTGAAAATCTTTATTGCTGTCCATTAGGTTAAAGACTTCCTCACGCGGGCAAGTCTGGAGGACTGTGTTTCATGACTATGACCATGCCTTAGAAAATACATGCTGAAATTTACCGTATTGTACCAAGAAAAACTTTTAACGAAGACACGCATAGCATATCTACAACAGACAGCAGATCTCTGTCCTGTTGAAGTGAATGGCCAAATTCCCCATGATGCTGCTGAGGCTGGGGTTTGTCCCGCGGAGGGAAGTGATTTCCCCTTTGGAGCTCTGTGTTCTGCAGTGACTCTCTGAGCTGGCAAGTGGAGGAGGCTGGCACCCGTTTTTCTGCTGCTTTACATTATTTTTACATAGGCTAACAGGAAACAAGATAAACTTCCTAGGAAGCAGCCAGCATGTCTCATGCCTTGGGGAATTTGGTGAAGGCAAATGCGGCAAATAGAGCCATTCCAGGACAATTTATTTGACAGTGGAGTATTAACTCCCTTATTATATTGTTGGTACCTGAACAACTCTCCTTCTGCCCTTCCTCCCTCCACAAAGAATTTGGAACAAACTTTGGGCAGATAATATAAGAAGCCTCCGTCTGAATGTTCCTCAAACATTTATGAAGAGGCAGATTGCACTGGGGATGCGCATGCAGAAGGCATAGACCTCCCACCGCACTGGGCCCACTCCACCAAGACCTATGTGGGGCTCTGGAGAAGCCAGGCTCCCTGCCTGCTGCTCTCCTGCCGTGATGCTGAGTCTTTGTGAGACAGCATAGCGATGCCTGAGGGACCACGAGTCTGCTTTCCTGCTGCAAGCACTCACCGCAGTAATATATGGCTCTGTGCTGGCTCATTTATCCTCCTCAGGCATAGTGTGTGGTGCAGAAGACTCTTGGGTCTTGATTGGACACCAAAGAGTTTGTCCAACTGTTCTAACACAGCCCTACCCCAGACAGTTCTACCTCCCCCCAAAACGCCAGCCAAAGCACAGAAGGGCACTTACATAAAACTGTCTCCTCTTTCCTCCTCACCTGCTCCTCCCACACAGATTAGTTCGTTAGCAACACAACTATTCCAGCAAAAACATCAGTGTTTGCCTTGATTGAGGCTCTGAGCTAAAGGCTGGGAGACTTCCCTGGGTTAAGAGCAACACCAGTGGGACCGAATGTACAGTTAGAAAGCAGTGCAAAAAATGAAGTGCAAGTGAATGTTATTACCTGACTGCTTGTATTTCCTGTTTGATCATCTCTAATATGGCAGAAAATGCAGGTCTCCTGGTGGGGTTGTGATTCCAACAGGCTTTCATGCACCAAATCAGTCTGGGGAGGTTTGGAAAGCCGAAATCACCAGGGATACTTCCTAGCTCTGTGAATTTTAAAACCTGTTTTTATTTATTCAGACAACAAAAACAATGTCACATTAGCTTTCTGGATGTGCAACTTTGCCCCACAACAAACTTGTTAGGAACAAAAATGGTCAAGCTTGCATTGAATTGCATAATAATTGCATAACAAACAGTAATTTTTACATGTTAATTGAAGTTAGTAGGAATAAATATTTCCTTGAAAAGAGGTTTTGTATAGCTATTGTGTAAATTCTTTAGCAATGTGTTTAAGCTTACGCTGAAGCCTTTTATTACTGAAGGCGATAAACTGTTTCTTCCCTCTGCAGAGGGAATCTATCTCCAAAAAAGTTGCAGGAGCCTAATAGCATGGAGATTGGTAGTCAGCCATCACACCCAGTTAACAGGTTCAAAAGCCACTATGGTGGAAGAAGGGACCAGGATGCTGAGAAACTGATGGGTGGGCAGACAGCACAGCACAAACAAACAGGTCTCCTGCCCTCAGGACCGGGGTAAATGCATGAGCAGGGAAGGAGAGAGATTTCCATGGAGCCTGAACACAGCTTTCATATGGGAAAAAGTAGATGAAGAGAAGGACAGATGATGGGTAAAATGCACTTTCCTGTCTAAGAAGGGAGTCCTATGACCAGCATTGCAGGTGCTACACTCAGAATATGTTGGAGTATTTCTCAATCCAAATATTGACTGAATTAAGGAGAAAATAATGACCCCCTGATAAATGGCAACATCCGCACTTGAGGTGGGGGTTTCTTTTCACACATGAAGAACTGGAAAATGGGTTTCCCATCCCTAGCAATGTCAGAGTTATAGGGAGGCTGATGCCAAGTTTTCCCCCAAAACACCCTTACCATCCTTACCTCCCTGCTGTTCAGCGAGTGGAAAGGTTTCAGTGGCTTGTACATGTGCAGGTTGGTTAACTGCAATGTTAAAGCTTCCCATATCATAATCCCCAAACTAAGACATCTTATGCTCGGGAATAGAGTCCATCATTTCTCACTTCTGGGGCAGCCCTATTGAAGAAATGAACAGGTCTGACATGTTTCTGTATACTATAGAGCTGGGGGCAAGGAAAGCAGAGCGGTCCATGCTTTTCGCTGTGGATCTAGAGACTTGAATTCACACTTTACATTACTGGCTATGGCTAAGTGTCTAAGGAAGAGAAGAGAAGTAGGGTGACAATGGTGCATTGGTGGACATATACCTAGGCTACTGAAGAGAAAGGGGGCACAAGGCACAGAAGCATTTTTTTCCATATTCAGAGTTACAGGAGAATTCAAGTTTTGCCAGAATGTCCAAGTTTTCTGTTGGACAAAAAGCCATAAGACAGTTTCTCTGAAGCAAAGAAAAAACCATGTTCTGCTGTTTGGACAGTTACAAGGTAGACTATGGAAAACACAATTTTAAAAGAATACCCTCAAGATTTCCTTCATTTTCATAGGACCTGTAAGAAACGTGGATATTGTGAAACCAGATGGTGGCTAAAGCTGTGGATGGCTAAGGCAGAGTTTGTGGCAGGAAAATGGACAGAAAAGAGAGGGGAAGTAAAACATAACAACGCACTTACCACTTGGCTGTATCAGCTGGCAGAACTTTGCACACATAAGGATCAAAGAGGTTGTCGTCTGTCCCAGTTTTTTGCCAGTGAATTTACTCATAGTGAAAATGCTCATCTTGAAAGTCCTAGAGACACATGAAGTTTGGCAGGTCAAACTATACCAAAAGGAATAAACAAAACCATAAAGAACTATCACAGAAAAGTTGGAGATATGTAACTTTTTCCATCATATTTCTTTTCCAGATGTCCAAGGATTTTGCCTTATTCCTCTGACTCCTCTTAAGCTGGCTTCTCCCACTAAAATGTGCATTTACAAATGGTGAAGCAGTAAACAACTAATGCAGTTTGACTTGACCATCTCTACAGCACAGACAAAGAATTTTTGCTTGTTAGACTGCCAGCATAATCTTTAAAGATTCAGCCAGGCTGAGTTAAAAAATTGCCAATGATGATAAATCTACCACGAGTCCTATTTGTCATCTGAATTTTTTCTATCTCTAGCTACTGGCACCTGACATGATTTTGACTGTAAGGTTAAAGTATTTCTATTCATAAAGCACATAAAGTTTTAGAAGTGATAAAGTGACAACAATTAAACCAAAGCGCTACCTTTAGATCAACAGTGTCTTCACACTTCTCTGGAAATATGTTGAGTGGATCACTCTTCTTGCAGTTGCCTGAAGAAACAGCAAGACAAAAATACAAGCAAACCTATTTCTCCTCATATGTATAACCAGCTGTATGTTGACATACTGGCACAGATGTCTGAAAAGTTGCTTCTAATTTCTCCCTACCAAAAGAAGATCTGTATCAGTCCTCAGATATTTAAATAAAATGTGCCTAACTCCCTGCCATGGCTGAGTCATACAGTCACTTCACCAGAACATGCTTTTGCAAAAAATTGGCTCCCCAGGAAAGCAACTTGTTCAGAGCAATCTCCTACCAAAAGGACAAACTCCCTCCTCCCCTCTGTGGTGCTCTCATTTCCAGCACAGCACGTTCTGCCAGCCGAAGGTGAAGGAAATGGGAATGAGGAAACTCAGCCCATGCAGTGAGGTTGCACTGCGGGTTTCTGAAAGCGGCCGAAGCCTTCAGACAAAGACCTGGTTGCGACACTCTTTATTCTCACCATGTCTGAGATCTTTCAGGAACTGATCTTACAAGATTTCAGCATTTATAAAGCCTTGAATTCTTAGTGTTGTCCCATCACCTGTGCTCAGTCCCACTGAGTCTCCTTTGGCAGTTTCTGCACAAGCTGGGTTAACTGCTGAAGCACAGATACCCTTTTCACGATTGATAACACCTGTTCTGGGAGTTTTTTCCCATAAACTGTTTAAGCCAAGCAGAACCTTCATCCAGAACTCCTCCAGACTGTGGGTGAGCTGCTAACTTATCCCCAAACTTTCATTTCTGTATCCGCATCTGTATAACTCCGAAAAACTTTACAGAAAGACCTTCTGTCATTAGATGCTTGGATTAATTTGTACATCTGAATATGATCCCAATCTGATCCATTACTTCAGCAAAGCCCCTGACCTTTCTGTGAGTTACCCAAATGCAGGCCAACCTGCTCTGCCACTGTTACCTTCAGACCCTCCTGCTTCCAGTACACACATTTTGCAAAGCCTCCTGTGTCTTCCTATTATTACATCTGTTGATTTCCTCTTGAGACACAAGTACTGTTAAGAAAGTTTTCTTGTCAGAAACATTTGTCATGCGCACTTTGAGAAAACTGGTTCATACCTTTGTTGCTAAGGTAGCCCTGTAAAACAAAAGGGAGAAGAAATGTAACTAAATCTTGACCATTCTTAGTTATTATTTCTGCTTACTTCCATCTATGCAGACAGAAACACCAGTACTCCCACTTCTAAACCACGTAGCACTCATTAATCTTTGAGATCTAATGATGCCAGAAAAATCAGATTTCAGCAGTTCAGATCCTGGGAGGGAGAAGGCTTCCAGATGGCCTTTCATTCCCCAAACAAGAAAAGCCTGCTGTGAAATGCTGCTGCTAGAACAGCTTGAACATACTGAAACAACCCAGGCTTAAGTAGGATCCCAATGATGTAAATCCATTGTCCTTAGGTTAAAATTTAAAAAAAAAAAAAAATTTTTCTTCATGTCTGAAACCAACCTGATTTTCTAGAGTCCACTATCAAGTCTGTTAAATGGGTACTTTTACTTTGGGCCAAATACAGTGGCCAAGAGAAAATAAGGCAACACTTACATACTTCCCATAAACACATGGGACCAGCAAGTCTGCTTCTGACCTTTTGTTTCCACAGGGCCAGAGAAACCACATCTGCTTCTCTTAGGCCTGACCAAACACTGCTTTCCTACCATTTGAAGTCCAGCAGTGACCAGGCAAGCGCTGAACAAAGCCAGACTGTTCAAAGCTTTACACCGACACTTTGTGAGACCTGATCATCAGAGTACCAGCTGGCTTTCTCAGCGTGCATATCTGGTTTTTGACAAGTATGCCCTCCAGATAGATTACCCTGCAATTATCAGGCTAATGATTAGTGCTGATTATTGAGTACTGATTAACACTCGTTGCTACTAACCAGTAGTAGATTTAATGTCAGTGGCAGCAGCCAGTGTCATAGACACCATGCTCTGGAACACGCAAAAAAAGATATTTACAAAATTGGCAGATCTGGAAAAGTTACTTAGCAGCTTTGACAATTACCCTTATGATATCTTCCTCGCAGATGGGAAAGAACTGACTCATTATCTCATGTAGCTTGTCCAGATCTGACCCTAGAATAATAAAATAAAATAAAATAAAATAAAATAAAATAAATAAAATAAAATAAAATAAAATAAAAGCTACGGTTTGTATTTCATACTGCCCAAACCCTGAGGGCAGGGAGAGAGCTCCCTTTGCTGTCACGGCTGCAGTATATTTGAGGCAAATGGTATGGCTCAGCTTTTGCTGAACTGAAACAAAAAAATCTGGCTAAGAGCTGCAGGCTGCAAGCAAAGGACTTTGTGTTATAAGTAAAGTATCATAATCATTTAAGTGAGATGAGAGTCACCCATACACTTCAGCGGCCCCAGAGATGGTGGCTCTTATACTGCTGTGCTTGCAGCACAGAAAAAAGGATGCAAAGACTCTGCTGCCCAGTCTTCAGGAAGACCAATGTACCACTTGCCTATGAGGATTTCTACTGAAATGGATCCTGAAGAGGCTGCGAGAGGGGAGGGAGGAACTACATGTGACACCTGTCAGTCTACACGTGGTGTTAGTCCCTTCCTGTATGTGAGGAAGATGCTCAAACAAGGTACTGAGAAGTGAATAAAGAGCGCTACAGGCAAGCACCAAGTTGGGAAAGAAATGACTTTTCAGTGACCCAGACAAAAGGAGGACGTCAGTCTAGTAGTTCCCACTGCTGACACAAACTGCGGCAGTTCCGTTGAGCGTGGGGTGTTCCTCTGCTGTGTCTGTGCAGTTCTGCTGAGCTGGCTGGCCAGACTTCCCAGAAACCTCTGCTGTATACTGGTATATGCAGTCAGCCAAAAGCCTGAATTAACTTTAGTGAACCCTGATTAAGTTAAGTACAGGTTAAATATTTTTAGCATTGGAGGCTAACCTCTACTGATTAAATGTCTTACAACTTCTGAATCAAGGGGCTGCAGCAGTGACCACCAGGCAGCAGAAACCACCACAGGCATGTTCCCATGCTCTGAGTGAGCACTGTGAATAATTACAGGAAATGTCTAGGCCCCTCAAAAGACCAACAAGTTCCTCTATGACGAGGAGACTCAAAACCACTCCCAGATGTGGAAACAGATGGATCCGTCAGTGTGCTCGGGAACCAGGGAATTGGACCAGAAGCTGGGAAAGGACCTCCTGCCTCTATCTTTGTAGGGCTGTTCCAGGCTATTGTAAGTGTCAGGTTGGTGTCATCATACTACCAAACTTCATTGTCATCATCTGAGGAGTCTTTTATTTAATAGCTTCTGTAATGAAGGAAAATTCAACCAGGGAGCCAAAATTGTTATTAGTTCAACTGGAAATCATTAGTACCTAGGTGAGTGATGTTGCTTCTATCCCTCTGACTATGCAATGTACTAGGTAAACGGGATGAATGAAATCACATTCCACTACCTAAAAGCCAAGGTCCCACTGTGGAAGACATTATAAACACAGAGGTAGACCTGAGCCTTCACTTGAAGGAGCAATACCCAGAACAAAATGGGGCACAGTAGTGGGGCAGGATCGGTGGACAAGTTTACCCAGACCCTGACAGCATCAATGAATAGAGAATTTATCAGTCACGTATATTATACCATATACAGTTTTTAATGCATTAAACAGTTTGCTTGGTCACTGTTACTGTCACTCTAGAAGCTGTAACTGAGCTGGGAAGGTGACAGGTATGGGCACACTGCTGTCTGAATTCCTCAGCACAAGGAATTTTACACCACTGGCCTGGTGTTTTGCTGGGAAAGGAAGGATCACAAGCAGGACCCTGGGAAAAAAGGAAAGGGTGTCCCTAAGATTACCTCTCTAGTTGGTGGAGATCCTCCAACTGGAGGGCTCTGCTCCTCTGCAGGAGGGAATGGACACATACTTTTCATGGATACATTTATCTTAAAACTGTAGGTTCTCTACCTCTGCATCTGTACAGCCCTAGCACAGCCCCTTGACTGGTTACAACGATGCTACAAATGACCAGTACTGCACTAAGTAGTCATTGCCACACTGATGTTGACCAAGAGACTAGCCAGTTATAGTGATTTCCATACCCAGGGTCTTCTGGTAGTTTTCCAGGCGCTCTATCAGTGCCTCCATGGATGTACGCTTTGTCTCATCATGCTGCAACTTGGGGGCCTTTACGTCCCACAGTTTCAGAGGAACTGAGTCTGGTCTTTGTGCCCTGTGCCCACGACAGATCTAACGGGGGAAGACAAAGAAATGGACCAACCATGGTGACTGCAGCTGAGCCTGACTGCAAAACAAAACAGACCTGGGCAATGCTTATCCTACTATCTCAAGGTGACACCACAGGTTACAGGAATGTAAAGTGAATCAACTATTGATTTTCAGGATTACACCAACATAATGGAACAGAATTTAACTTATCTAAATACTCCTTTCACCCTTCCAGTTCCCCAACACCACTGTGCAGCATCATTTAGATTTTTGAACTGCTGTTAATCTGGTTCTCACTAACGTTTCCCTTGATGACTTCACCCTTGAAAGACCCAATGATGTCCTACTGCTTGTAATTAAGTCCCTTTATACCATAGCTGGTCCCACTCTGTTTTTCTTTTTACCAGTTTCCAATGCAGCAGTCTTAGGTCTTTCAAGTACAGGGGTATCAGACCCTACTTACCTCCCAAGGCAGAGACAATATTCAGATACAAGTGGTTTTCACTGAGCTCTGATACAATAACTCACTACAGTACTCAGAGCAGAAACTTCGATTTTAGTCTACCCTACACAAGCTGCTATAGCAAGTCCTTATGCTTATTTAACCAGATTTCTTTTAACAATATGCAGATTTTCCCTCTGGTTCCCATAGATGTCTGCAATTTCCTCTCCCTTTCTGGATGACTTGATCACCTCTCTGGAGTCTTCAGTACCCCATTTACCTTGGGGAAAATGGAACTTATCCAGACTACATACACGGATGTCTAACCAGGCAGATAAGCAAAGCCTATTTGTGTGGCCAAGGATTGTTCTTCGTGCACTCTCCCAGATTCAGATGTTTTATCAAGGTCCACAGGTTTGGAAGACCAAATTAAATGTGAACTTCAGGGTCTCAATCTGAAATAGGTTGTATTTTTCATGGCTCCTGTTCATTTCTCAATATTAGTGTCCCTTCACACCCTTAACAACCTGTGGCATTAAGGACATCCTCCAGTCGGCAGAAGAGATGTTTTTCTGATCCCCTATGAAAACCACTTACCTCTCCGATGAATCTGGACACAGGTAAGTACCTGAGCTCAAAGTATGTTTGCCCACCATACAGGAGGATGGAGTAAAACGTTGCAGCAACTGCCCATGCATTGGAGAAAGCAGAGAAGATGTGATACTGCAGGGACTTGGGAGCGCTGAAGTACATGGACAGTGGCTCCTCACTATCTCCTGTGTTAAGACAGAGATGAATCAAGACAAAGACCATGACTAGAATTCTCTTACCCTTGCCATGGATACAGATTTATCTTTGTAACCATCCTCACAGCACCCGGACATGGCCAATAAGAAAAACAATTCTTAGCAACAACTACTAGACAGCCTACAAGTTACTTGTAAAGAGGGTAAAGAGAGCAGAATATGGAAAATAATTCATACTGTGTGAGACTGTTTCTATCACACCTTAATAATATAGAAAAATGCTGACTACTTGTAACTGCATTTGACTGAGGGATGGAGGTCTCAGAGGAGTTCTGACAGGTATGAAAAAAGGAGGACTTCTATAGTGTCTTCGCTAAAGGAATGCTGTGGCATAACTCAGTCTGTACTACACATGCAAGAACCCACAGAGATGCTCACCCTTATACTCCTGGGCCACCAGGCTTGTGTGGCTCCAGTAACAGGGTGGGAAACCGAGTGAATGAGTAAGGGCTTTGCCTAGGATTTCAAAGTATGAGCTGCAAGGCTTCAAAGTTTACATACTCCTGGGCATTTCTGGGGCAGTTTCATTCTTTAACTTTTGACTTGCATTGCTTGCAGCATGAGTTTGCCATCATTTCTGATGACTCAGTGATCTAATCTCAGCCTGCTATGACAGCTTCCCAGGCAAAGTTGCAACAGGTGTCGTATGCAGAGACTGGCTGAATTTTTATGTACTTCCTGAACAGATTGTTTTTGTTAAAGCCATTTCCTTATAAGAAGCACATGATTAACCCTACCTACAGCAGGTTTCATAGAATCATAGAATAATTTGGGTTGGAAGGGACCTTTAAAGGTCACCTAGTCCAAACTCCCCCAGAATGAGCAGGGACAACTTCAACTAGATCAGGTTGCTCAGAGCCCCATTTGAGTGCTTGCTGCTGCTGTGCACATATAAATCATTCGTAAGAGCCAGCCAGCCCTAGCCAGGTACTCAGAATGACTGCCAGACTGCAGCAAAAAACCAAGCAGGAGGAGAACAAGCTGAGGTCCTAGCAATTGAATTCAGTTGTTTTGATAGCAGTCAGGGTAAGGACAGGTGCTCTCTGAGGCTTCTTACATTTCACTCACAGTCTTTTTACATATTCATATCATTAATAGTGTTAGCTTGCATTTATCAGGGCTTTCTAAGGTCTTCACAGATACGGAGAAGGACAAATAAACCTTGTTTTCCCCGAGGATACTAAACCTCAGAGCAGAGAAATGACTCACAAAAGAGCTATTCAGTGAATAGCAGCCCAATGAAAATTACCGACTTTTCCCAAGGCTGTCTTCAACCCACCAGCTCTGCATGTCTGTACCTCTGAGCTGCTCAGATTTGATGGTTTCACAGGGACAATCAGTAGCTGAACAGTATTTGTCATCCTCTGGGGGAGCCAGCCTGGCCTGGAAGAAATCAAACAGCTTGACCTGCACTCGAAGAGCTCCAGTTCCGTGTTGTCCACCTGAGACCACAATGAAGATGGCTGGAGTGACGTTGCAAAGTAAAACCCTTTTCTGGTGACATGATCCAACAGCTAAGGCAATATCTTTTAAAATGCCTATTATAATGGATCAGTTGAGCTTATTTCTCTTTTCCTGCAGGAAAGTCAAAAGCGGGTTCCCATCTTCCATTATGTACAGCGGAGGCACCCCACAGGCACTGGACATTTGCAGCTTGGCAATAGACTCCCTGTCTTGACACAGAGCCACTATTTTGATCACCTCTTGAAATTTTTCACAGTCACTGTCAGTGGTATTCTTCTGCAAGATGTCATTCAGGGTCTACTGTTTGGCTATGTAGATCTTTGCATTGCCTACAGGTGTGATACCTTGTACAACGCCACTGGCATTTGTCTTCCTCTGTCCCTTGAGGGTAAAATCAGGGAAGGTGACCTTCAGATGTTCTTGGAGAGCTGCCTCCACGTGGCTGGAATCAGCTGGGATCACTCTGTTTCCCAGCTCAGTAGCATGTGTGTAGGTGCCATCCTTGCTAAAGAGTAATGGTGCAATGCAGTGCCTCACCTTACTCAGACGGTGGTAAAGCAACTTTTGGAAGAAGTGACTGAGAATGATTGCCAAACTTGTCTTCTCTTTACTGGCAGTTCTCAGGCACCATTCCCCCAGGCTTTGGAGAAGATGCAGGCACTCTTTTACTGCCCCTGTGACGAAAAGTGTTCTGTTAACGCCACTGCAGAGGAGCTACTATATCGTACATTGCAGACTTTTAAAAAGAATATGGCACCATGGTACAATGATTTGAGACAAGAAGAGAAGAAAAATACTGTTTATCTGCTGTACTATTGACTAAGCAGAGCCAAGTCAACACAATCTCAAGGAAAAGGCCATGCCAGGTTGGACATCTGTAGGCAACTGGAGTGCTGGTTTATGTCTCTAGTGAGAGTTCTGTCTCAGCAGCACAGAGCTCAATTCAATGGATAGAAAAGCAATCGGCTCAGAAAAGTTGGATAGTGAAGATCTCGGCTGTTTTGTGTAAGAAACTGAAAGCCCAGTCCTGCCTCTTTCTGAAAAGTTATAATTTTGTCGTTGTCATCATCACTTTCCTCAATCAAGTCAGTCCATGGTGAACAGTGGACAAAAAGGGATAATAACTGGACATACAGTCTAATACCTAAAGCAGCTGAGACCTTTTGGAACAGTGACCAGCATATTTTGCCATTGCCCGAAATCTGGCGCCCAAAGCAAGTACTGGCTTTGCCTATGCCTCAGGTGAGTCCTGTGTTTCCCTACCTTGTGTGTGGCTGGCTTGGATAGGTTCAGTGATGCGCTCAGTGATTTCCAGTAGAGTCTCCCAGTGCTTCTCCCCCAACCTTGTGCACACACAGAAGAAAAAGGTCTGGCTGACTGCAAGTAGCTTTTCTTCAAACACCTGGAAAATACAGAGAGTACCTGACTTGTTCACAATTACTGTGAGCTTCATTGGTAGTTCCTTATTTTCATGTGAAGTAGCTGACTGCACATCCGACTAAAAGGATGCATAAACCAAGTCTCTTGCCCAGGGGTCGTGTATTTGCTGCTCACAGAGTAATGTCACACCAGTGAGAGATGGAGAAGTCAGGAGTTACAAAAGCATGATCAGTTTGTTACGCACCTTTTCAGTAAGAACAAGAATAAAGATATGTCTTATCATCTAGGGTACTCTCTGAAGGTGCTTCTGGATAAATTGGAACTGCACGACCCTCTGGTTTGCACAAGTCACTGTTTTCTCCATTGTCTTAAGGAAACTTTTCAAGTGCTTCAGGTACGTTTCTATGAAATTTGGCCAGGGTACTTGGTTTTTTACAGCAGTGGAGATGGCTGTTCTGATTTTCTGGCAGGTACTAAAGCACAGACACTCATAATTTCTCTCCTCTGAAGGGACAGTCCATTTTACAGGGACCATACCCCTCAACAGTGCCTTCAGCTTTCCGTTGTTTGTTGTGGAGACATGAACAAACATTGCTGCCAGAATCCAACAGTGTAGTTTCTCCTCCTGAATGTGAAGCTCCTGGTTGGAAGCCGAGCTGTTGCATCGAATGAGATTTCTTACTCTCAGCTCCAAGTTCTCCAGGTTTGCCAACCTAGAGAAAGCCAGAAAGTCCCTCTTGATGTTTTTGACCAACACCTGACAGATCTGTTGTCTGATCCACTCATTGCTAGCTTCCCAGTATCTCATAAAATTATCATCCAGCTCTTGAGAAGATATGCAGGACATTTCTTTCAGGATGTCTTCAGTTTCTGGACAGAAAACAAAATAAACATATATCAGCTGGAACCCTCCCAGAGCTTCTAGCTGGTTTCTGTACTGGGTCACAGTCTACAGGGACCACTAGCCAGTTTGTCTGTCATCAGAAAAGAGGATGCGGTTTGAGACAATGCTAGGAAATGTACCAATGAACATATAACCTACCAGAAATCTGAAAGGAAAAGAAGAGAGTCACTCCTTACTATTCTGTTAGGCATCCTGACCAAACCTTGCACATAATGCTCCTTGAAGATCTCCCAGAATACAAAGCCATATAAATATTCTGGAAGTGGCACAGTCATCAAAACCTGACTACAGCTTGTGTTTTTAATGAAAGAGCTGGTCTATTGCCCCCTTCAAGAGATAAATTGGGAGAGGTGAAGTCTTACTATTGACTAGGGTAAGAACTGAAGTTGGCTCACAGCAATGCTGCCCAGACATGAGTGGCAATCCATGTTTTAGTTGATTCTTGCCCATTAAGACTATGCAGCCCTATGAGACTCAACCTGAATCATAACACCTCTCTTATCTTGCTTGTGTTTTATAGTTCAGCTGGCTTCACCAGGCAGTCAGATGTACACTTTATGCCATATGCAAGGGATATGTAGTTCATGCTTGCTTTCCCCACCAGCTCTTTCCTTTCCAGCAGCTCCAGTGCACTGTTTATTAACCACCACCTGAGAACATTACGCCTGTATGAATCATCTTCCAGTAATTACTCTGATGCAGCTAAATATGGTCTTTATTTTGCAGCTCAAGAGCCCAACTGCAAAGGCAGGATTCTGTTGCACAGGATGTGGAAGTTCCTAAAGGCTATTGCAATGAAGTCCTCCCAGCTGCTGCTGTGTGGGACTATTACATGAGTGGGAACACGCTGGCTGGGAGAGCATTACCGGCGTGTGGCAGCAGTCTGTGTACAGAGGGTATGTGCAGGAGCAGTACCTCTGGGGGGAAGCACTCTGTGTGGTAGGAATGAGTTGCTGAAGGAAGAGGTGCACTGATGCCTCCAGTATGGTCTGAATGACTCCCTCGATCTATCTGACCTCCTGAAAGGGGCTGTAATACAAAGTGGAGCACAGAGACATTAGTTGGCGAAATCCACCTCTGTTGTCCTGCAGACATTTTGCAGTAACACATACTCAAAAATGCTGGTATCACTTAACAATCTCTGGATCTGGGGGATGAGGAAGGCAAAGTAGACTCTGGAAAGAGAAGGCAGGACAGTTAAGGAGAGTAAGATCTTCTCCAGGATAAGGTAAAATACAAACAATGAAAAGGCACAATCATGTCTAATCTAATCTAATGTTTAGTACCTGGCCCTACGTGTGTATTCACTGCTGGGTGCATAGACCCATATTAGTGCAGATCTGCTTCTCTATCAGTATGCAGACACCTAGATGTCATGAAAGGTTTAGGATTTTAGAGGCAGCAACTGCATCTGTCCATCTGTCTTGTGAAGTATTCAGCACAGTAACGGGCACTGAAGAAAATACTCCTGAGTTCCTCTACTGAGTTTATTCCTCAAACCAGGTCAGATACTGAAAATCTATCACAAGAAACATGTCCTTTATCTGAATACCAAACTGGTGGCCAGAAAGTCATGATCAGTTCTACACAGAAGTGGTTTGAATGTCCTACAACCCCCCTGGCTATCTGGAGAGTTTCATACTATCGGAAAGAAATTACTTTAGCTTCTCCTCGAGGTGTGCAAATCTCAGTGGAGAACTAAGATTTCTTGGAATTCTTTAGGCAAGATATTTTAGTCCAACTAAAGATGTTATATCAAGTAACATTAGAAGGCTTTTAACTTTGAGCAGAAAGTTGTTTTTTTCTCTCCCTCTGGGAGCACAGATCTAGATTTCACAGATAGAAGGGTTTTGAAAGAACTGCCACAGGACTGTTTTGGTAAAAGTCTCAGGGTACATTACCATCACCAACTGCAGACAGTGTGACTTTGCTCTGCCTGTGTTTCTAGTTGATGCAACATGAGCTATATCATTTATGAGCACAGAACTGTGCCCAACTTAAACAGTTCTGTCTCATCATGGGATCTGACTGCATACACATAACCTAAGACATTTTAAA
The DNA here is from genome assembly GCA_013397275.1 of Burhinus bistriatus. Lineage (NCBI taxonomy): Eukaryota > Metazoa > Chordata > Aves > Charadriiformes > Burhinidae > Burhinus > Burhinus bistriatus. Next base: position 514,660 of record VYXH01012182.1, on the reverse strand, counting down.
GTAAGGTGGATCTGTCAAAATCCTCACTGAAGTGAGGTACCTATATAACAAACTGTTGGCCCAACTTGCGTCCTGGATAGACTGATGGAGGAAACCTGGACTGATGGAGATAATCTGGCAGAAAATTGCCCCAGTATTGCTGAGCTTTCCTTAATGTGTCATACTAGAAACTGCCTCTTTCCAAAGCTGTCACTCTCTTCTCTCTCTCCAGGGCAAAATAAACTTCAGATTAAATTAATCCAACAGTCAAACATGACAAGACCTATGATCTTAACTGTGTCTATTTCCTTCGACAGTATCTGTTCCTTCTGCTCAGTGGAATCTGTTTTCTATGATCATCTATGGTTTTCTTTATTTTGTGCAAAAGTTGTGGGTCATTAACTTCTACTGAAAAGCAACATTGGCATAGATTGGGCAAAGTATAAGTAGCATCAAAAAAAAGCAGTACAATTTTCCTCAGCTTATCTGCAGTTACAAACATGTTTAAAAAAGTTTGGAAGTATTGGTCTTTGTAGACTGATATAAGTGTAACAGGGATAATTTTCATGGGTTCCTGCATGGCATGCATGATGATATCTACACCAACAAAATTTCTGTAACCATGGTAACAACAGTAATCATTGTTCTCCAAGACTTCCACAATCTTCTCATTAATGAAGTTGTCAACAGCTATCTGCTCCTTGTTCCGTGGTGCAGATGCAGATGAGATGTACAGGTCATAGCAATACAGTTTATGAAAAATGAGGTCACCTGAAACGATACAAGATGAGTAGTACTACAGCTCACTCCACTCAGTCAGGAATATTGGTTCCACGTGGGAAGATTCCTCCAGGAAATCCAGTTAACTTCACAGTGCAATGACTGCTCCTTCACTAGGAAGGCTGCATTAGTTTTGTTTACTGCAGATGCATTTGGGCAATTTATAAACAGGTATTAGGGTCTGAGTGAAATTCTATACTTTGAATGAAAAAAAAGATCATAGAACCATAGAACAGCCCAGATTGGAAGGAACTCAAAAGACCATCTGGTCCAACCTTTTGTGGGAAAGGGAGCCTAGGTGAGATTTTCTAGCACCTTGTTCAATTGCATCTTGAAAACCTCCAATGATGGGGACTCTACCACATCGCTGAGGAGGCTGCTCCAGTGTTTGATTGTTCTCACTGTAAAAAGTTTCTTTCTTATATCAAGATGAAACCTCTCCTGGTGCAATTTGTACCCTCCCAGTGCAATTTGCCCCTTATCTTCTCCATGTGGCTCGTTGTGTAGAGAGCCTCCATTCTCTTTGTAGCTGCCCTTTAAGTATCGGAATACTGTGATGAGGTCACTCCTGAGCCAACTCTTCTCCAGGGAGAAAAGACCTAATTCCTTCAGTCTTTCCTTACAGGGCAGGCTCTCCAGCCCTTTGATCATCTTTGTGGCCCTCCTTTGGACCATCTCCAGTCTGTCCGTATCTTTTTTGAACTGTGGGGACCAGAACTGGACACAGTACTCCAGGTGTGGCCTGACTAGCGCTGAGTGGGATATGGTTATCGTTGCAGGTGCAGGACTTTGCACTTGTCTTTGTTACTATATACAGTATTTGCTAGTCCACTTTATGCTCTAGATGTCTATTAGAAGACCACAGTCTCTGAATAAGCTTTTGGGATTCTTGCATTTCTCCTCAGGACTCTCTAATGTTTTAGCTTAGCAAAAAGATCAAGTATGGAGCAAGATCTGATTTTGGTGAAGTAGGTATACTTTTTCTTCCTATTTTATTCTACACACTCATAATAGTTAACCTGAAACTGAGATAATGTTCTGGGAGAGAAAAAGAGCTTCCCTTTTGTGCTTTATGAAGGGACTCCGAAGGACTAATTCCAAAGTTACATTAACTGAAGTAAAAATACCCACTACCTTCACAGACACTGATCCAAGAGGCAGTGATGTAATTACTAGCAAATCTGAGCAGTGACACAGCCATCCAGAGCAGCACCAAGCAAACTTTGGGTTCTGCACACACTCCGATGGTGGAAGAAAACAGATATGTATCTCAGGGTAGGGTTTTACTCATTTAAGTTCCTCTTGCATTTGGTTCTTGTTGAAAATTAGACTTCGTGCATTTGTAAATTTTGCCATCAAGGCTTTGAGACTTGAGTAATCAACATTTGCTCTAAAGTTCCCTGCTAATGATTTGTTTAGATAGAATGACGGTTTCCTTTTCCCCATCTCTTCTGATCTACCTCCACAGACCTGGGACAATATTGACCTTATAACAGAGGGCTTGAGGGATGTTCCCAGTTCAGAGAACAATGCTCTGAGCCTGCAGACCAGCTGCAGGTTACAGCTTAGACTGGTTTTGGAGACTCTTACCACTTTTCCTTTCTCTACACTGCTGACAGGTTTCTGTCTCACTGTTGGTATTCATCCTTCTTGGGGCGTTTGTAAAGTCACAGAGCAAATGGACGGGGCATTCACATGTGTACACTTGATCTCTCCCCTGTACTGTTTTCTCTCCCCTTGTGCTGTTTTCAGTCAGGCACAATGGTTAAGCTGAAGTACATCACTGTGGACTGACTTTTCATATTCTATGGCCAAACCAGAGCCAGGGATCAGGATCAAGCCTGGAGATCAGATAAGTTAAAGGAGAAGGTCAGACAGTAAATGTTAGGAGCTGAGGAATTCTTACAAGAAGAGTTTGCAGGATTTCAGACCCTAACAGGCAGTGGTGATCAAGGAAGAGTCCTTTCAGGTCCAGGCTATCACTTTTCTATGCGTTCCAGCTCCTGCACTGTGGTGTCACTGGTGTTTCTGTGGAGGGAAAGTAAGCTCAAGTTCTACAAACATATATGGCAGCTTCCACTGCCATAGGAGGCTCAGTTTGCCTTCCCCTAGAAGCATTGGTAGGGTGGTGTCAGTTGTTCTCCTGCTTTGCTTTGCAAGTATTTCTTTACAGATATCTGGGTGTTAACTTTCATGTCCTTGAAATGACGTTCTGTTGTCTCCATTCACATCTAAGAATCCACATTTCTTCCAGCAACTGAAAAGCTACAGAACAAGACGTAGCAAGGTGGGCCTTCTTCTCATCATCATAGCAGGATGCAACCCTGCTGCGCTTGCAGGTGTGCTTGCTACTTTGCCTGTTTCCTTTTCCAACTGTTGGCCATGTTGCAGCTTGAAAGGGTTTTTCCAGTAGCCCTCCTCTTACTAGGATCATGGTTAATTAATATGAAGCTCAAAATTAAATAGTGAATCTATCCAACTGCTTCCTGCTGGGTCCCCGTTTGGGGTGCACAGGACTTTCTCACAGCTTTCCTCCATTCCCGCCCCACCAGGCAGTTCTCTCTAACCTCTCCAGACAGCTCCCTCAAACTGTGGCCAAGGCCACCACAAACTCTTTGTCTAGAAAACCTCATTTGCCTTGCTTTGCCGTACCACACCTCACCTCTTCAGTCTCCATATTTCTCTCTGCACCACACAGCTTCTGGATAGAGAAGAGGACTAACTACAGGCATAACTGAAATGAAGACTCGTTTAAAAGGCTGATATTTGTCTTGCCTGTTCAGTGACTCAGAAAAACAGACCAATCACTGTAGCGCCTAATTCCTGCTTTGTAGGTGATTGGATGTTGTTAGAGTTTCAGAAGGATTGTGTTAGCATGGGCCCTCTTTGGGCCTATAGGAATTTTCCACAAGCCCTTATATGCAGAATTTACCAAACTTCAACTTTCATTACTTCTTAGTGGGTACTGAATGCTTAATACCCTTTGGCAGATGAAACAAGCCTGTTCTGCCAGTAGATGAATAAGAAGTTCTGCTCAGGAGCCAACACTACATGAATCATTTCTACTAGCATTTCTGAGTCCCCATCACTGAAACTGTGAAAAGCCAAGGGGCATAAAAGATGGGGAGCTTCCAAGAAGGACACATTTTGTAGTGCGGTTTTTGAATGTGAGTAATGTATTGCATCCTTGTTCTCCACACAAATTAACCTGTCTCTGAGCAACAATATACATCCAGATATCACTGAGCTTTGGAGAATATCCCGTCAGACACAGGCTCTGGTCATAACCACCACATAGACCCCTGGTCTAAGCACTCAATCTTTAGTACTGGTCCTCATGCAACTGCTCTGACTTGGCAATATAACAAGGCCAGACAGAGATCTTATTCTGCCACAGGCAGGTCAAGAACATTATAGATGACACATTAGTTTCTACAAGTGTGTTTGTTTAGGTATATGTGAAAGATTACCATGATATGTGAGAGCAGGCATACACATCACTTCTGAGAATAAAGACTTGAAACCCAAACCATGATGGTTTCCTGTGTGTTGTCTTACTGAGCCCAGTCTGCGATGAGAAACTATTTGTAAGGGTGAAGACCCTGAGAGCATCAAGATGACCCCAGGAGTTCCAGAGCATCTCTTACCACATCGAATCCCACTTTTCACTTTCTCCTAGACAACTTAATTTCATTATTGGCCTGGAAACATGGATAACATGAGGGAGCACTAATTAGTTTTTCTCATGGTTTTCTCTTTCTAAATGCTGTTTTGAGTCAACTAAGCACAAATCTGCAGAAGGTCTGCTATTTACAGAAAGGAAAAGAAACTGCAGGAGCAACATCTGCAAAATAGATCTAGCAGCAGATAAGTCTGAGTAGGTGAATACACTATTAACAGTAACTAATAACCCATCTGCAGCTAGAAGGTTTAAAAAGAAAGAAAAGCATAGCCTGTACCATCAAATGCCTATGTAATCAAAATGGGGTCACTGGCTGAACCTGTCAAGGAGTCTTGCCTGGTGACATTCTTTGCAAGCACTTTTGTGTTGCAGTCACCAAATGAACACAACCGTAAAAGCAGCCTGGATCTGGGGAGCTGAGCCAAACACTGCAGTTCATCCCACAGGGAGCATGTCAGGAAGGAAAGGAGGCAGAAAGTCAGCAAAGCCAGAGACAAATTCATCTTTTCTATAAAATCACTGGGAAGGTTAGGATAGAAATACATGTTTTACTGCCTCCACAAGAAATAGAAGTGACATGACTTACCACATGGTGCTTGCGAGTCCCACCAGGACGTCTGCTCCTTACCTTCCTTATGTCTTCAATGTGGATTTTATAGACATAATGAAACATCCTTCCTGGTTTCTCCCATTGCCAGTCCCTCTTCTTTCCCTCTTCCCTGTACAAAGCCAAATCCCTCTTACGTCAGCAGCTACCTGGGAAAGCAGCAGAAAATGCTGTTGCCTGCTAGCAAATCCACTGGAGGCTTAGACCCTGGGTTGTGTGGTAAATTATTCAGGGCATTCCTCTCTTTTGAGGCCTGGCTTTTCTCTTATTTCAGCCTTTTTCACCCAGTCTTGGCATCAGTCCAGCTAATTATTGGAATAGGTGGAGATCCGAACTTTGCACTCACACATCAAGAAGCTCAGTGACTTGCTTCTTCCCACAATAGATAAACAAACTGTGGCAGGCCCATTTACTATCTTGTGGCACTCCCTTGGTTTTTGTAGAGGTCTTCCAAGAAGGAATCCTATGAACAATTGAGTTTACTGGCTTCTCACATAACTTTTTCTTGGTGTTTTTGTTTGTTTGTTTTGTTGTTGTTTTGTTTTGCTTTCTTGTTTTGGTCTTTGGTTTTGTTTTTGGTTTTGGTTTGTTTTTTTTAATGAGTTGATAACACATCTATGTAATTACAGATTGGGCCTAATCACCAAGTACTGGACTTTAAGCACCACAAAACTAAGGTTAAAGAGCTGCTGGATGTACAGTTTTAGTCATGCTTACCAGAGAAGCTGAAGATGGAAAGAGACCTACCAAAGGCCAAATGTTAAAAGTAGGATAATAGGTTCCAACTCAACTCTTACAAAGAAACATTTGGAAAAAAGCTCATTTTATATTTCTCTCACTGCACTGAAGGTATTCAAGCACCGTCCACCACTTGCAAATGTAGAAATAGGAAATGTATTCAGTAACACAGATAATTGCTGTGTGGATTGTGAAGCAAAACTGTCTTTTCTAGCTCAGAATGTAATCCCTGAGGTGAACAGTAGAGGACAGCTCCAAAGGAGGCACTAAAAGCTATGAGCTGATACATTGCTCTGCTAGTAATCTGACGATTTCCTTTTACCCAGGAAGTGACTACATTGTGCCCTGAGTCTTGGACATAAGTAGAGAGTAAGAGATGGACCTGAGCTAGAAAATCAGTCTCTCTCTGGGTTTAGAGGCAGAATTACCCACACCCTGTGACAGTTCTGATCTAGGGTCTTCATCTGTGTTTCTGCTTTGTTTATTATTCATTTAATTTCAGTTAATCTTATCCAGCCTTTTGCCTTGCTGCACTACTTTCTGCAAGCCAAGAAAACATACCTTCCTTAAATGAAAAAAAGTGAGGGTTTGGCCCCTGACCCATTGAACCAAAGGCTGTTGCTAGTTACAATGGTAGAGGTGTTCAGTTGTCTGTTGAAGCTGAAAGGACTTAATCCAACCTGAATTTTCCTGCTCTCGCTGCCTGCGGTGTAAGTGCAGGCTTTATGAAATCTACTGCAATTATCTGCAGACCCATGCAGTGTTTAGGAACTCTAATCACATATACTTTTCTCTGTCATCTAAAATGTTGAACTCTTACTGCTTCGGCCTTGCTTGCCTCAAAGAGATCTGTCTTTGTTTTATATGAAGTAGAAAAAGCTGAAGATCTCAAAGGTCTGCTTTCCAGACAGTAATGCCAAACAACGTGAAAAGCATCTACTCTCCTCCTGGAAAATCTCAAGAGCAGCAAAAGTGTGGGATAAGAGGATATTCCCTCCAGAGCAAGAGCTGACACATGAACACCCTGCTCAGAATCACCCATAGATTTGTCACTGTCCTGCCTCAAGTGAACCCAGCAGACAAAACCACAAATGCTGAATATGTCAAGGCAACAGCCATGTCCGATATTGCCAAATACATGACAACAGCCCAGTTATGACATTCTTACTTGGTATCAGTAAGGGCTGTCCTTTGACAGTGCTGCTAGGAAAGCCCATGAGTCAGGAAGTGGCCAGCAGGAACAGTGAGAAAGCCCCAAACAAGCGGATCTCATGTGCAGCAACTTGCGCACAGAGGGACCTTCTTCGTGACCATCCACCTAACTGTGTATTTAAACCAAGAAGTGGCCTAGAGGTACTGAGTACAAGCCAGCACACCATACCCAAGCAGCAGTTTTCACACGCTTGAAGTCTGCTTTAGTACAGCAAAGGACGAATGAGGACTCATTAAAACAAAACAAAACAAAACAAAACAGAACAGAACAAAACAACAAAAAAAAAAATCAGTGATACAGTGTTTGCCCTAGCAATCAGAATTGTGAGTGAACAAGATTACTGGCTCTGTTGGAGAAGAGGACTAGAAAGAGAAACCAGGGCTCATCCTAGTGGTATGCGTATGGTCCAGGGCTGGAAAGAGATTTATTTGTAATACAGTATTGCCGCCCTCTAGTGCTTTGGAAAAGAATCAGCCCACAATTACTAGTCATAACAGAGGTTAGGTAAGGGAAGCATGCCATTTCTAGGAATGAACAAGAAAGGATCAAAATAGTCAGCAATATCTATAAAGGAAAAAATTAGAGACAGCTCTGAGTAGGTATAAATCCATGTAGGCATCAATTGTTTCAAATTAGCTACATCAATTTACAGCATCCGTGGAATCTTGCCCATTTTTTGTTTTCAGTAGCAACAGACTATCAACAAATAGATCTTCTGCCTTCCCTTTACTATATCCTGAGGCAAAGGCTTTCGTCAAGAGACTGGTAGTTGCTGAAGACAAGGTGGCAATAGCCAATAATCTACAACACCTAAAACTGCTCTTGACACTAAAACTGACAGATGGTACACTCTAATATATTATAGCTATTAAATTATGTTCTGACCTCAATGATAACTTCAGGTCAGCAGTCAGAACATCCCTCATGGTCTCCAAAACACACTCCGCATACCTCTGCCTTTGCTGTGCCTGTTCTGTGGCTAAAGAAAGCTCATTATAATAAACAATGTGCAAAATAATCTCTACTCACATCTGCTTAAAAAAACCCACCAAGTGAACAAACACTTAAACCACTCTGTTGCATCTGATTTTACAAGTGATAGCAGAGGTCTGTGAGAAGCAGCTCAAAATGACTACTTCAGCTGCCTTTTCCCCCACTCTTCCAAAGCAATCTATTACGCATCCATTCAATTAAAAAAAGTTGTTGTGTTAGAACTCACCTCACAAAAATGAAAACTGTGCATCTCCAGTCTCTGGGGAGATCTGTCAGAAGCAGCAACACCTTCTTCAGCATCCTCATCTCGCTATATAGGGCAATTAACCTTCCCGGTGTTTGCCACTTAAAGGCATGTTCAGGCTGGAATTTAATCCTTCAACTGGTAAAGCTCTTCTCTCCCACCACTGCTGAAGACAATCGGCATCTTATCCATTATTTTGTTCATTTATCTGGACAACTGCAACATCAACTTTTGCTTTGCAAAGGAACTCTAGCAGTAAGGGCAGGAAATTCAGGCCTTGTGGTCAGATCACAGAATTGACACCCTTGTTTTTCTGAGTTTTGCCTCTAATTTTCTGTGTGATTATGGACAAATCTCTATAGACTATATTTTCCCTCTGCCTGTATAGTTGATGTATTCTGCCATGTCTACTAGCACAGTAGATGCCTCCTTTCAAGATGCCAGTAATTTCTCACAGTCATGAAGAGGCCTGGCTAACTTTTTATTAAGCCTTTTAGACTCTGCTCTCCAGCCAATATCCAAATGCAGGTGACAACTTTCTGCCCACCTGAAGTTCCTCCTCTGTCTGTGATGGTTTACCACATCACTCTGCACTTCCAGTCATGTCACCTGCCTGTGTCCTTATGATATATTTGTATCCCCGTGTGCATGTACCTGCGTGTACGTGAATTAAGGCAAGCTGGTCAGCAGCTACTCCCTCCCTTCCCCTGTACGCTGGCTGCACCAGTGATGGCAGCACCTGTGTGAGTCCATGAGTCTCTGCCCCTGGCAGGATCCTGGAGACAAGGTTTCCTTGATGCACCCATCCTGCTTCTCCCCATGCCCTCTGCAGAGGCCAACGCTTGCGTCAGCTGCAATGTTCAAACTTGGTTCCCACCACCTATCCATTTACTGGAGAACACAGACTCGGGGAGGCAACACAGCTGAATTTGAATGTCAAAGCTGGTGCAATGAAGAGGTTGCCGATAAACCACAAAAAAGTATCGGTGTCCTCCAGTAACTGGAGCTGGTAAGGGTGGGCCACTGAGATCTGCATCCAGTCTGGATCTCTTGAGCTGCTAGTTGCAAGCAAACAACCTGTTGTTTTGTTTTTACATGTCAGAGACCTAACTCTACAGACAAACTGCTGATGTAGCTGTAGGCAGGAGGAAATGCAGCCTATGAAACAATAACTAAAATAGCCATTGATTCATGGTCATTGACAACTGCCCACATGCTGTCCACACAGTGTAAATAAAGATGCAGTGGGAATGGATAAGACGTTTAAAGAAAGTCTTAGAGCAAAAGGCTCCAGGAAATTAATCCAGTTTACCAAAAGAAAGGGGAAGGATGTAGTAGAGAACCGGTTGGAGAAGGATCTTCAGTCACACAAAGCTACTGTGAGAAGCTGTTTGTTGCAAGAAGCAAAAACTGAATGCATGCAGAACTAGAAACACGGCACATGTCTGTCACGGCAAGAGGGATTCACCAGCGAGACTAGTGACTTAAGCACCAGGGTCAACCGTGTATTTCGGTAAATTGTGAGTGGATGTTTTCACAGAAGATAGTTTCCTAGATCAAGAACCCTTGTATTGAACTTGAAGAGGGAAATGCTTCAGGAAAATTCAGAGCTGTGTTATGCTGAGATCAGTCTAAGCAATCATAGCCATGTCTTCTGCCCATAAAAACCCATGACTCAGTTAACCTCTAAACTCAGCAGCCATGTCTGATTGTGCAATGTTTATTCCTGTTTATATTACAAATAAAGCAAACTAAGCACTTTGTGCTGCTATCTCAGAGGGTGCAATTACTTCCCAGATACCATGTAGCTACGACCATAGCAGGAAAGGCTGGGTACTGATTACAACTTGCTAGTTAGAAACAGGTCTCTAGGGTCTGTTCCATGGTTTGCCCTATGTGCAACAGAGCAAATAATTCTGAGTGGCCAAGCCTGAATAAGTTGTCTACTCTCAGAAGGCTAAAATTAGCATGCTGCAGGTAATCAACTTTCTCACAATCTTTCTACAAAGGAGGCACCTCAAATCAGAGCTGATGGACCGGATTTCATTGCCCTTATTCCATTTCCCCACCTGCAAAAAGGGGATTGACTTCAAAAAAACGGGTAGCTTACTTCATGTGGGATGACTATGAAGCATCTGTGCTTTATTTCCAGTGACAGCAAGAATCATGATATTCTTGCATGGGATGTTTGGGGGTTGGGGAAGGGAATGTCCCCAAAAGAGTTTACAGGGGTAAACTCACCCAGCAAAAACAGGAAAGCATGGGAGGTCAGTGATGAGAGATGGGCTGGCTGCAGAGGTCTAAATGCTCACTGTCATCAATGAACCCAAAGAGTCAGAGACTTCATTAGGGAAATGCCTGCTCTGTCCCCTCGTTGATGCTCTCGCTCCATCTCAAGGCCTCCTTTTCTCCTTAAGGAGAGATTTTGTTGAATCTGCTTGGGAGAAAACATTAGGGTCTGTCCTCTACTTGTGACAGTCCTTTAGGACAACCCTTCCCAAAGTCTCATTAGCACTAGTGATGTTATACAGCTGGAGTACCCTCGCCTGTGAGCAAAAGCCAGCAGGAAGAGCTGAGAAGCCAGAGCCTCCCGAGTTACTGCTAGGAATTTCTGAAGGGGACATCTCCCACTTCAATCTTCCACCCAACTGAGAATCACTGCAATTGGAAAAGACAGCAAGGAAGCTTGAGTTGGAAGAGACAGGTTAAATTACCTTGGACTGGCCAGCAGCAACAGCCATCCAGCTAAGATACATGCCATTGGCTGTCAAACCCCATTAGACATGGGACAATGCACACTGAACACTAATATCTGTCACAAAGCTGACTGCATGACTCACTTCAGAGAGAGCTGATCCTTTCATTTCCACCTAGGAGTGATTCTGCGAGTGGACACTGTACCTTAATAGCATGACTTAGGAGATACCTCCGTGCAAGTCATGGCTAAGGATGTTGGGGAGGAACCCATGGCCCATCCACAGGAAGGTGACTTTCTGGTGGATGGTGACCAGCTGAAGAGGGAGCAGAGAGTGGGACAGCAACATGTGTACCCAGACCCCCTAAAAGAGGAAGCACTTTACTATTTGCATGTATTTGCTTCCTTTCTGGTGCCAGTGTTACTTTTAGCCTCCATACCTCTTTCCACAGCCTCTCCTGCAGTTGAATCAGACCGTTAATACTGGCCTTCAAAGCTGCACAGTCAATTCCCCAAACCTCCCATCAACTCTACTTGTATCCCAGGTCCACAGGCTAGAGCAGAGGGAACAGATGCAAGAAAACAGCCATCAGCCTCTCTTCCCATATTTCATTTTCTAGACAGGTATGTGACTATGCAGATCGTTATCATATGAAAGCTGAAGCAAGAGGACATTCACCGTAACCCAGAGGAAGAACAAGGCTTAGGGCTGGCATGTTGGATATGTTGCATCAGCTGGTTGCATTTTTTTGCCTTTTGCATTTAAGTTGTGCCTTTTTTTGTTTGTTTGTTTGTGGTGGTTTTGGTTTTTNTTTTTTTTTTTTTTTTGTGGCTTACATATTATGGTCTCCAATCCCCTGGTCTTATTCCAGTGTTGCTACACAATTGCGTGCCTCGGCTCCTACAGTCATCACTTCTCATGGGCTGCAGTAAAAGGAAGATGCACACATCTTAAAGGTACTTCCTCAATAACAGGAAGTGGTCTTACCTTCCACATTGCTGCTGAAACTCTTTAGCTGGGGGAAGAAAAAGGGAATCAGTTTGCTGTAAAGGGTCTAAAATCAGTTGTGCTTCCATGCCTGTGTTTCATATGAAACAGAAAGGGCGTATATTTTAGTAGTGCCCTTTTCCAAATCACACAGGAATGATAGAGATAACTATACTTCTCAAAGTGCAGGAGCTTCATTTCGCTATACAGCACATTGTGCTTCTTCCTATACGGTTTTCAAGACATACAGCATTAGATACTGAGTTAAGAAATAAAAGCTAGATAGATGTTCTTGTTCAGTTTTGTTTTATTAGCAGAAGAAGCTTTCTTAGCTACTGAGAAAACACACTGTAGGCTGGTGAAGCTAGTACAAGGAACAAATTCTGGGAAAAATAAACCAAAATTGTTATTAACAAAACTACTACTCTTAAATTTCCCAAACCTCATTTTTGTGTTCATTATCTGAAAGACTCTCTCAACTTTAACCAAAGCCCAAGTACTTGCACCTCATCACCTCTAAACAAAACAGACAAAACTCAGTTGTTTCTAAGTAAGGTGGAACATGACAATTATGCTTAATTGGCCAAATCTGAAGATTTCCCTTAGAAGCTGTCAATTAACAATTCTCCACAATTGTTATCATTATACAAAGTAGCCTCTTCACCCCTCACAAAACAGAGGAAATTAAACACAAAACGCAGCAGCCCCAGCAATGAAACAGAAATCCAGCATAAGCACTGCTAGGTCTGTACTTGTTGCCATTGTGCTAACCAAAATATTTGCCCGTACATAGGAATGACATAAAACTCTGCTGGCAGAGGCTAAAACAAACCTTGCTAGTTTTATATAGAAAATATCTAGGTTTATGCAGGTACAAAATTTTCATCTCCCATGAATCAGGCTATCTCATTTCACATGAACTCAGTAAGAAAGTGATAAAATCCCACCAGCTAAGTTGAGAAAATGTCCTGCTTCTACCTTCATCCTAATTAGGAAATTCACAGTCGTGGTGAAAAAAATTAACATTTGTTTTAATCAGATTAAAAACAATGCATAAACTTTACAGATTATATTTTTATATATCACCAGTATCACTTATTAAAAATAGGAAAGATTTTAAAGATGTAACTTGCTTATTGCTCATGATACTACTTTCACTGAATAAGGTAAGTGAATCTGTGATTCTATTGTTTTGACCAGGAGAGGGAAAGTTAACAGAAACACGGATATTGATTCTAAGGATTAATTAAAAAATCTTGGAAAAATAAACTTGTAACAAAGTTGACCTAGAGGCTTGTCAACTAGACTTTGCAAGATAGGTCATAATCAAATTTGTTCTGAAAGTCCAAATAGACTATGGGTCAGTTCTGACAAAGAGGGTGGTTTCTTATTTTATCCATTTCTGAAAGTTGATTGACAAGAAGCATATGTAACAGGAAAGCATCATTAGCTTTACACGCCTCCAAACACTCTTTGGTTTCTGCTCAAACAGCAACACTGTTGGGAATGCGATCTGGAGAAAGGTAGTAGTAAGGAAGCTTTTTGTTCTTGTTCCGCTCGGTGATGGTGTTGACGATCTCATCCAGATTCTTGCGGAATTTTGCCATAGCCTCTTTCACTGGCTTTTCCACGAAGTGTTCATCTGGGTACATGCCCAGAAACAGCTAATTGAAAAATACCAAGAAATCATGCTTTGAGAAAGCAAAGGCTATTCTGTTTCAACATTATGTTATTCAGCAGAACAACACCCAGAGCCACACAAATGCTATTATTAAAATAGTACTATCAATATTTAAACTAGCCTACATTGGCACTGCCAAGGAAAGATGCTGTCCCTCCCTCCACCGCTAGCTGCTTCTTCTCATTCCTGCATCTTTCTGCAGTGCTGGTTCAAGCGTCTATTGTGGCACCTCCTCCACCTGCAGGGAACTGATCCAGTGAAAAATAAGCACTTTTTTTTCAGGCTACTGGTCAGCTAGATCAGCTTCCCAAGCCAGACCTCTGCGTAGCCACTCAAACGTTTGTGCTGCTAAAGCAAAGGACAGCATGGGAAGGGGGATGAACACCCAGGGATGAAACAGGAAGGTGACTGCTTCTTTCAGTGACAGTGGAAGTTTCTGTTGACTTAAAACTGTCCTTCAAAGTTCAAGTCAGCTTGGACTCCAAGGGAGCCCTGAATACCACATTGCCAATATGCATACTGGCATATTACCTGCTTTAGGTAACTATTTCCCGTGATACTACCCATACTACTAGTTTCTCAGCTGAAATCTGCTTTCTTCTTAAGAGAAACTTCAGAAGTACCCTCTGTCCATCATCTTCCATATAAGGATTTCAAAACATTCTTCAGACACAGCCCTTGGGTGAGACAACCAAGTACCTACAACCTCATTTTACATGAGGGAAATGGCTATAGACCACGCTTGCAAAGCGTCCTGTAGGCTTGTTTTGTTTGTACTCCACACCAGCCAGGCACAAGCCACAAATATAGTGCACGCATCACCGGGGCAGATTTTCCAAAGGGACAGGACATGAAGACACAGCAGTGCTGTAGTTTCTCCACCAGCACTGCTGGGGCAAGGAGTGGAGAAAACCCTTGTGCCTCTGCAGTCCTCTTCCTCACACCATTGTCCTTACTCAGCAGTGCCATACTTGAGTTTAGAAACTTTCGTTTTGGCTGGAACAGAATCACAGAATCACAGAGGTTGGAAGGGACCTCTGGAGACCATCTAGTCCAACCCCCTGCCAGAGCAGGTTCACCTAGAGCAGGCTGCACAGGATGCCGTGCAGGTGGGTTTTGAATGTCTCCAGAGCTGGAAATTCCACCACCTCTCTGGGCAGCCTGTTCCAGTGCTCTGCTCCCCTCAAAGTAAAGAAGTTCCTCCTCATGTTTAGAGGGAAGTTCCTATGTTCAAGTTTGTGCCCATTACCTCTTGTCCTATCACTGGGCACCACTGAAAAAAGACTGGTGCCATCCTCCTGGCACCCTCCCTTTAAGTATTTGTAAGCATTGATGAGACCCCCGCTCAGTCTTCTCTTCTCCAGACTAAAAAGACCCAAGTCCCTCAGCCTTTCCTCCTAAGAAAGACGTTCCAGTCCCCTAATCATCTCTGTAGCCCTCTGCTGTACCCTCTCCAGCAGTTCCCTGTCCTTCTTGAACCGGGGAGCCCAGAACTGGACACAGTATTCCAGATACGGCCCCACCAGGGCAGAGTGGAGGGTGAGGATAACCTCCCGCGACCTGCTTGCCACACTCCTCTTGATGCACTCCAGGATGCCATTGGCCTTCTTGACCACAAAGGCACATTTCTCAGAGTAAAAATATGACTTCTCGCTCAGAGTTGGTTTGCATCTGGCAGAAGAAGGGCAAACCCAGACCACGGATACATCACCACAGAAAGGCAAACACGGTCCAGTCAAGTACAGAGCAGCACTACAATCTCATGAGTCCATGTCGTCTTTCCATGGCCCTTGTAGTTTCACCTACATCTCCACCACCTAGAGAAGGGAGGTCAACTTACTTCATTGTCCTGGAATTGGCTCAAGGCCCAGACAGCTCCAAGATGCCAACAAGAACGGCCCCTGTCTGGCAGACTCTCCACAATTTGCTCAATGGTGACTGTCCCCTTTTCTGTTGGAGGAGGGCGGCGCATTGTTGGTGGGGCATTGGGAATCCAGGAACACCAGTCGTACTGCACAACAAAGCAAGACAGCACAGTGAAAAGCTACAGTGGCCAGTATTTAGGAACACTGCCAAAAAAACCAGGAGTCTTGATACCAGGGACTTTGCTTCTGTAATATGAGCCTCTCAGAAAGAGAAGATACTAACTAAAGGACAGAGAGATGGTCTAGAGAAGGACTGAAGGAGACAAGGAAGTCCACACCATCTTTCTCAGGATCTCACAAGGGACAGAGTTGGGTTGCCTTAATGGGAGCAATTACTCTGCTAACCGCAGGCATGTGCCACACAGCCCCCGTTCACTAGCCAGGCTAAGGACTTTGTTATTTTATTAAACAAAGATCTCTTCTGATAATCTGAGGAGACCTCTGACAAAAACCCTGTAATTGATAAGATCTCCTTTTCTCCAATTGCTCTTTTCTGCAAAATTTGCTCTAAGAACAGGCCCGCAGTACTGTGGTCAGGCAGTATGAGAGGCAAAGGATGCTGGTGCATCATGGACTATGGCATGTGGATGTGGCCATAGCGAGCACCACACTGGGAACTCAGAATCACTTTTGGCCTGCTTCAATGTTTTGGGATGGTGATGTCTCATTTTGCCTCAGATATGACCTGGAGTTTTGCCACCATCTGAGATGTTGCCCTTACCATAACTTGCTTTTCCAAGCACTTTTTCATTACCTTCATACATATCACCTGCTTTGCCTGAGCAAAAGTCCCATTTCAGCTGTGTGCTGTGCTTACACTGAGCTCAATCTGTTCTCTCCAGTGCATAGCCATCTCCTCCTACCCTCAGCCCTCCCTCTCTGCCATATTTCCTTACGGCTGAAGATCCCTTTGTTGATGGGCTGAATATCCTCTGCATGCCAAATTCCCCCTCTCATTCTCTGAAGGCTCTCTGCTAAACACGGACAGCCTGGGCAATATTGGTTTCTTAGTGGTACTTGAACAGACAGGATTTCCTGAGTGGAAGGCTGGGAGATGTCTGTCACTTGTAATGACAAGTTAGAAGTGAACAGTTGCAGAGGTCCCTAGTCAAGGAGGTGGCACAGGAATAGTGTGGGCTTGTTTGACACCTGGCTCTAGACCTGCTCCAGGGCTCCTGAGCTGCAGGGGTAGCAGGAGGGTCAACATGGAGAGCAATATGGGATGTGTTTGGAAATAATTACCATAGGAAAGATGGTGTCCCTGCTTATCTGTGAGATCATTCATGCTTGCAGCCAGAACATGTGCCAAAAAAAAGCTCAGAGAATCATAGAATATCTCAAGTTGGAAAGGACCCATAAGGATCATTGAGTCCAAATCCCTGCTCCTCACAGGACTACCTAAAACTAGACCGTATGACTAAGAGCATTGTCCAGATGCTCCTTGAACTCTGACAGGCATAGCACCGGGACCGCTTCCCTGGGGAGCCTGTACCAATGACCGACCACCCGCTCATCAAAGAAGCTCTGTGCAATACAGCCTGACAAAGAGATTTGCTTCTGCTGTGAAGTCTGCTTTCCAAAATGCCTTGATGTTGGAAGAAACAGCATTTGAAAGGCAGACTCTTACTATAGTTTCAGGGTAGATATATGTCAGTAAAGGCAGCCAGGGATAACACAGGCTACCACTATGTGACTTGTTAAACATCACAGGGAAAGCTTAAAGTTGCTAGCTGGCTCACAAACTCAAAAAGTGAGTAGCAATGCCCTTTCCATGCATTGGGAATATTAAGCACATTGGTGCTTTTGAAAACTTGACCATACATGACTATCCTGGTTTGAGTGACACAGGACTAGTTTCTCTTCTAATGCCTGGCAAAACTGCACTTTTGGAAGACTCTAGTGTTTGAATTTGTGAAAATATTTACTTTCTAGCCAGCTATGGTGTGTGGCTTTCAAGGTCTCAGTGTTTTCAAGCTCGCCAGCTGCAGGGATGAGGAGGAGCGAGACCCGGGCACTTGACCCAAGCTGGCCAACAGGATTATTTCATACCATGAACGTCACATTCAATATAAATTAGAAAGTTTGCTGAGAAGTTCTCTTCTTCTATGATGGCTGTGATCCTGAGAATTTCTTGCCCCAGTGCCAGACCCCTAAGGCCTTCCCTTCCTCCCGAAGCCGTAGCGCTCGCAGTGTCTGACACTTGCTGTCCACTGCTGGGAGCGCGCAGCTTCCTACTGATAGAATGGGCTGAGTATAATCCTTGTATATTTTATATTGGTATTGGGGTCAATATTGGTTCTTTAGTGTTATTAATGTTAATTACCTAGTCTTATTGTATTAAATCTGTTTACATTTCAACCCTCAGGTTTCCTTGTTTTTCCTGATTCCCCTTCCCAGGCAGGGAGGGGTCACTGGGAGATAGAATAATTGTCTGAATGACTATAAATTGTAGAGTTTCTCAAACCATAACAATGACCAAAGCCTAGATCCTCACCACTTCAAATTTCTATGTTTGTCAGCAGGAGTTAAGTACCTAGATATCACTGAGGATCTGGACTCCTGTCCCACTGACTTCAGTGAGACTTCACCTTGTAGAGGCTTGTCTGTGCTGCTGCAGCAAGCAGAAACAGAGGTCCGGCCGATGGGCACAGCAGCTTTGAGCTAGTTAACTCAGGACCCTTGGTAAATGCTCCATTAGGCCAGCTAGATCACTGTACTGCTGGGCCTGAGACGCTGGAAATAGCCAGCTGAACAAACCCAAAGACAGATGGCGTATGCAGCTACATGAACTGCGGTCACAGCACTGAGCTGGGCTGCACATGGTCCCTAAGCCACATCTGAAAACGGGATGTATGCTGCTTTGGCACAGGCACGCTGCCAAATTAGCACAGCTTACAACAGCAGCCCATGGTAGCTACCCGGGACTGCGCTCACAGCAAATGCAAAGCAAAGCCACTTAGCATAATTCATCGCATTTCATTGCAGAATGTGCTACCGACTACCAGCATGTACCCAGGCAGTTCATGTGGTGTCTGGAAGGCATGGTAGCTAGGCAGTGCATCTGAACCCTTCAGCATTTCTGAAAGGCATCTTAGAAACCCATTTAAATGCTTAAAAAAAAAAATTGTTCCCCATAATAAAATCATTGAAACTAAAATATACAAGCTAGAACCCCTAAATTTGAGCTTTGGTACCTTTTTAGGACCCAAAATACCTTTCTCAGCTTCCAAAATAATTCCGTTTCCACAGGCTTCATAGGGCTTTGCAAATGTCTCTGAAGTTATTTTCACCAGAAAGAACAATGTAATGTCTGTACACCTACTAAAAAACGTTTCTCAGACCTTGCCCTGGTAGATGCGTCTCCCAGCCCAGAAAGAAGAACACTCTTCCCAGAAATTCCTACCTGACCAAAATTCACAGCTGCATGCTGGGCCGATGTGGTGAATATTATCACCGTGAGATATTCTGCCAGCTTCTCTCGTGTCCTGACCATCTTAGGAAACCCTAAACGAGGGAGAAGAAAAGCTTAAGTAACCCAGCTATGACATAACCCAGTTACCCAGCAGTAATCAGCTATTCAAAAGGCATGAGTTAGAGGACCGTGCAGCAGTCACTGAAGAGCAGGGCATTCTCTTTGTGAATCTTGCTGTGTGGTCGAACAGGAGTCACTCAAACTCTGTGTCTTGGCTGTCCAGCCATAAAAACAGATTGATCCTGCCATACCTTGGTACACATTTGTGAGGCACCACCACTGTTTGCAAAGTATGTGGCGTTCCTTAAGGGAACGGCAAAGTATAATTACAGCTTTAAAAAATACTGTATCCCTGTCCTCTCACCCTACCTACCCTGCAGCAAGGAACCCAGAGAGTCCGCAGGGCAGGGGCCTCAAATGCTCCCTTTTTCTTCAGTCTGCAGTGTAAGCAGTGAAGGTTCATGCCAAGGAGCAAATGACCATGTGCTTGTATTTATAAAGGTCCGAGGCTCAACAATCAAGCGTATCGTGACAAAGAGTGCAAGGAGAGCTTATTTGCTGAAACGGGAAGTGAGGAAATGAGAACTTCTGAAAGAGAAACAACAGAATGAGGAACAGAAATAGTTGCATCAAGCTGTCTTTGAAGGGGAATAGTCAAACGGAACTACATGAAGAAAGAAGGGAATAGTCAGTGACTAGGGAAATATTTTGCTACCAAAGCACCCCCAAGCCTGTATCTCTCCTACCCCCACTACATCACAGTC
The DNA here is from genome assembly GCA_013397275.1 of Burhinus bistriatus. Taxonomy (NCBI): domain Eukaryota; kingdom Metazoa; phylum Chordata; class Aves; order Charadriiformes; family Burhinidae; genus Burhinus; species Burhinus bistriatus. The sequence continues at coordinate 494,899 of VYXH01012182.1, read as the reverse complement.
CTGCGCTGTACTCCCTGTCCCAGCCCAATGTGACCACAGGTCCCAGGGTACCTAGAGACCTGTGAGCATCCTGGGGCGAGCTGCCCATGCTCAGGCTGCCTGTGCCAGCTGCTTCACATCTCCACCACCAACCTGATGCAGATGTGAACTCAACCTGAGAGGGGGAAGAGGCACACGGTAGGTCTGGCCAGCCACCAATCCCAAAGAGAAGAGGATGCACCATCCCCTCCTGTGTCCTCCTATCCTAAGCACACTGTACTCATCTTTAAATGGGCTTGGCATGCTCCCAGTCAGAGCAGCCCTCCCAGGGCAGGAACGGAGACTGGAGGGGGAGCCCTGGTTGCAACAGGCTCCCTTATTTATCCTCCTTCCATTCTTTACAGACCCAGCCAAGTCCCCCTGCTCTCTGCCCCAGCCCTTGGAGTGACAGCAGTGCAGACAGGGGTGCTGCAGACCTGACAGGTTTCCCACCTGTAGTGGCAGTCCTGCCACCAGTGGTGCTTGTAGGGTCCCACCCCAGCTGTAGCCCATGAAAGGCTCAGTACTTGTCCCATACCAAGATGCTTAGGTCAAGCATGAAGTTCCTACTAGCAGGCCATGTCTAACTTTTCCTAAGAGACAACTAGGCAAACAGAAATTATAGCAAGTAGGTGTCCCCCAGTCCTTTGCTTGTCCAGGCACGTAGAGCCCAGGAGGCTGTTATACACCAGCACATACTGATGATGAATGGAAACATCACAGTTTTGCCTGGAGGTCTCACATGCAAATGTGTGCGTGCAATGCCAAAGCCATCTGCCTCAGATCACTGGCCAACAGGTGTTTCCAGATGTAAATCAGTTGGGACAGAATCCCCACCCACCTGTATGATTCCTGAAAACCTGCTTGGTCAAAATGTGAGTGGAAGAGAGAAACATGTTTAGGGAAAGGCAAGAGAGTGTTAACTCAGGTGGGAGAATAGAGCCATATTATGGGTGAGAGCTCCCACAGCCAAGTAATGGTTTGCAAGAAATGAGAGGCAGTGAGAGGAGACAGAGCAAAGGAAAATATTTCTTGGAAAGAATTATGAGTATCTTCTCTTGAAGAGAGCAGAACAGCTCAGTGATGACGCAGATGCTGAACAAAGGTGAAGTGCAGCAAGATACTCCTGGGGAGGTTCTTACTTGTTCTTATTTGGTGCAAGGTTTGGAGGAGAGGATTCAAGGGGGTCTCGCTGCTCCTTGTGATTTCTATCAGTCTGCATGGTGGTTCCAACAGCACATACAGACAGCCCCTCCCCTAATGCTTAAAGCATGAGCAGACAAGATCAAAGAACTAATCCCCAGTGTACAGAGAGATTACACGAGTTGCCCAAGCTCATGGTGAGAATCTGTGGCAAAGGAAGAAGCTGTCTTCTGAGGGAGGGAGGGCCTGATCCAGGGTCTTACCCATAAAACTGAGCATCTTTGGGCCAAGAAGGGAGAGGGTCTGCAACAGTTCAAGATATGCTGTGCATGCAGCATTGCTGTCAGCAGGGACTCAACAAGCTTCAGACCTGGCTGGGCCACCACACCTTACCTGAGGCCTTCACGCCCCTCATCCCATAAACATAAATGTCTTTGACGAAGGCTTGGAGCTCCACATCCTCACACACCACCTCGTCGTTCTCATAGTAGATGTGAATCACATCCTCTGCAAAACTGTAAGCACAGGAACAAATGAATAAGACAAAACAAAGGAAAGTAAGCCTGCTGTTCCCTGAAGACTTTCTACTGACGTTGCAGAGGAGACAAATGCTACACAGGGAAAGAAAGAAGGGCAAGAGCAGGTCTCAACACCCTCCTACCTCCTTCCCACAAGCAGTGGGAGTGCGTAGAGGCAACTTTGATTCATTTCTGACTGCAGCATCACTTCCTCCCCCAACAAAAAAATGCTGGACCACGCTGCATCCCCTGAACAGTCTTGTGTGCTTTACTCTCTTATTCGAAGCTTTGCTCCTGCCCAGACCTCTGTCATTACATCTACATCCTTTTCTTCACTTAATACTGACTCCCTCTGGCACGTCCACATGGCTCTCACACCGGGAACAGGGGTTCCCAAACTGTGGGAACATCCCCTGTAGGTGGGATACTCCAAAGCCGCTCCTGAATACCAGTCAAATAGTTGATCCCCTCCTACTGGACATCCTTTTCACAAAACCCAAGTGGCATGCTCCGAAGTGGGGGTGGCCCAGGAAAACTGGGGAGAAGAGGTCTAGAGCTTTTTCCTACACCCACTGCGTACAGCAGACATCTCCTCCCTGTTCAGTTCCTCTTCTCGAAATCCCTCTTCCTATAAAAGCTTCCCAGGTTAACTCACTTTAGAAAGAAAGGCTCTTAAAACACTAAGATAACAGAAATAGTTCTGAAAGCAGTAAAAATAGGTAAGCCTGATTTCCTGAAGATTTGCGTTTCATGACTGAATGACTGGTTAACTGAGCTATGCTGGGATATTCTGTTAGCTCTGCAGGTACCTATAATCTCTTGCTAAATATTTTGACAACAACCCATAGGGTGAAACATTTGACTGTGGAAGATGACTGATGAGATTAAAAATTGTTATCCAACACAGATTTCTCCCCTAACAAGCTATAAATTTATTGCTATTTGGAGACCTTTACAAATTTGTCAATGTGGTTTCTATTAACCTACCAAGTCAAGAGTTGTTATTGAGGCAGACAAACAACTGCATAAACACCAAGAGTTTAAGTAATTTTGGCTTCCAGAGGAAGCCAGAAGAAAAGAAAAATCCTGCAACATGCAGAGATAAAGCTTCCCTGCATGAGCTCTGCCTCCACCACCTGGCACCTGTGCCGAATGCATACAGAAGGTAATCCTTCTCTTACACAACAGTAGTGTTTTAGACTCCCTTCCGTGCAAACATAAATTAGCATATGAAGTGTGGATGAGGCCTTTTGGGTTGGAATATCGATCTGCGGTTAGATCAGAAATAAGAAGCTGAGTATTAGAGAAGGGGTTTAAGAATTTGCGATGTGAGCTTCATTGTTCCTATAGGGACAATCTTATCAGCTTTCTTAAGTCTAGGCCATCTACCACATGTAAAGTAATACTGAAGATAGAAGTTATTTCATCAAAAGAGTGGAGACTGACACCTCTGGAGAGTGTAGGAGATTCATGGTAACTAGACACAGGCATGACTGTGGGTTCCTGGGTCAGGATATCACACAATCAAAAGGGTACTGCCCACATCACTTTCAAACCAAATTACTCATGAAGAATCTCTTAGCCAAGTTTGAGGCAGTGTAACATCTTCCTCCAGCTAGGTTAACACCCACGAAGTCAAACTAAACTGAGTTGACTAAGTACTATCTGGTATTTGAAAAGGCGTATCTCAATCAGCAAAGGAAACATAGGAAAGAGAAGAGGGACAAAAAACTGGATTACATCAAGAAAACAACCACAGAAAAATTATAACTTCCTTTTCTCTCAAATGGGCACTAACAATTGCAGGAAATACTGCAAGATAACCCCTTGCCAAAACACAGAGAAAACACAGAAGACAAAGATGTACCCAACGCTTTAAACATTATGCTTGCATTATAAACCCCCTACTTTGCGTACACAAAAGATCTCATTTTTAATGAACATTCTTTTCAAAGGCCATGTGACAAGAAACAGCTGCATATTTAGCAAGCAACTTATGCCATGCAAAAATACATTGTTTGTTAAATGAAATGCCGCTATAGAATAAAAAACATATGAATCATTCCATTCTGAGGCAGTGTTTCGCATCTGAAAAGGAGCCACATTTGTGTGGTCGAGCAGCCTTGCAGTGCCTTTCCTGACTCAGAATTGCTGCCCCTCCTGACAAAACTTGGGCCTTGCAATTTTAAGGCATTTTAGGAAAGGTTTTGCTTGAATCAGTTAATGCCTAATTTGTTGAGTTTCAAAACACAATTCTCATGCAAGCCAAGCTTACATTTCCACTCCACAAGAGCCTTGATGAGCTCACATGGCTGGCTCAGAGAGCTGGGTTCTCTCCTGGTTTGCGCATAGCTGAAAAAAAAAGCTAATTAAATTCCCTATGCACATCTAAATTCCAACTCACTGAACTCTGTGAAATCTTATAGAAAAGTACATACTTACAAAGGGGCCTCTGAAATACAGAATGCAAGAAAACAGGGCTGAAAAAAGCAGAAATTAACAGTCTTTCAAGGGTGAGTGCTTGACTATATATTTTTCCCCAGATCAGACACGCTGCATGGAAAAGGCACCGTGTGACTCCACAGCCCAGGTGCTGTTCACAAGGCTGTGATGAAGAGCAAAGTGAGCAGAGGGAAAACGAAGTCATGTCTCTGTGACAGTGAGTTTATTAGCCATTTCTAGAACTACGGTCTCTTACCTCTTTATAGCCTCCCAGACTTTAATGCCATCATCCCGGTAATAGTAATAGGGGATATCCTCTTTGCTGTCCATCCCTTTAGCTTTGATCTCCTCAGGGAAGCAGAGGGAGCTATAAGTTAGATCCTTCATTGCTTTCTGCACCATTTGTACATGTCCTCCTCCACCTGTAGCATTTGCCTGCAGGAAGAATGGCAAGACAGGAACAGTACGAGATTACGTCCACTTTGTGCTGAGACTGGCTTTCCAAATTCGCAGGGTATGGTATTCAAAATGCTGGTGAATCTGTTTTTCAAGGAGAAAACCGCATCTCCACACAAACAACTACTGAACTGCAGAGGCCTACTGCAACTGTGCATTTTGACTTCAGAGATTTCACACCTCTCCCATGAATCACTGTAAATATCCACATTTTCTCCATAGGTACAGCACCTGCTTATAACAGAATACAGTAATAAAGTACAGAAACATCAAAGTACTGAACCCAAAGCACTTTCTGTCAGCCCTATGCTCCAGAACCAGCGTGTGTGTGAAGACAGGCAGCAAGGAGTGTGTTAGAACAGGGCTTTTGCTAAACCACCCACTGCTGCTACAGCGTGGTTTAGGAGAAAGTTCTTAGGGATGCAGGCTACTGTTATCTACCCTGGAATTTAAGCCCAGGGATCAATCCCAGTTGGTGGTTACTGATGAGGATTGACCAGGGTTTCAGTATATGTAACATGTGGAAAACACACTGCAAGACTCTTTAGATAATCACTGCACAAAAGCTCCCAAATGTTGATTTTCTAGCATATGATGCTAGCATTGTGCCAATAGTCAGCTTACACTTACTGTCCTCTGGCTTTTTGTTCACCTATATTAGAGCCAACAAATTCTGGAACTCCGGGATCCCCGCTGGCAGGTTTTAGCCACACACTCATCCCACATGCAGGGGTACAGACATTATACTTCTGTTCAAAGGGACGGGAGTGCCTGCCAGGTCTCCACAGTCAGCAGCGGAGTTCAGAAGACACGTAAGGTGCCTGGATTTAACCTCTTTTTCTCCTTGGGTGAAACACACTGGAGCATGGAAGCTATTTTTGGTCTGTTACCAGAAGTGCAAGGAGGGGACAGGGTTGTTCTGAAACACAGGCTCCCTCTCTGGAAGCACTTCTGAAACCTCCCCAGACTTCCCATTTGCTGCTAGCATGTTGTCACAAAGACCACTGCATGCCAACCTGTTGTGGTTTCTACATGCAGCATACCACTCCTTAGGGAGCCAAGGGAGGAAGAGCTGGGTACATGTTAAATACCAGTGCAGTCAGATTTAGATGTTCAGATTTGACCCAAGAGTGCACTGCAGTCCATGATATACGGCTATGTTTCATGGACTCGGATGAAGCTGAGTTTTAATCCTAGCAGATCTGCTGTTTATGGCAATTCAAGATGACAGGCTGGAATCTACACCCACTACTTGTGGGCTTAGAAATTTATCTTATCTACACGTCTTTCTCTGATGCAAATTTCTCCTTTGCAATCACAAATTCTTTTGCTCACTACCCTGTCCCAAAATGAATAACTGATTACTTAAAAGAAATTGGGAACTTAACTGCATGCATACATGTGCAATGATGTATGTGCATATTATGTTACTTGCACTCCAAGGTAATACTAGCTGATAATACTCGTAAGGTAATACTCATACCCCAAAGCCACATCAGCTATGTGTAAATGAGATCCTGACTCATTTAGTGTCCTACTGACATTGGCCAGTTCTGAACTGGCTACTTAGAGGTAAAAGACAACACCTTTAGCACAACAAGGCATCAATTCTGTGTGCCAGTTTCTCAGTGATCTTAGTTATGTTTGTCCTTTAGTAGAAAGGGCAAGAAACAAGGCAATCTGTGATGGTTAAAAGATAAAAACATATACAGAACCATGAAGAACAATGAAGATTTGCAAAGGGGATTACTTACCTTGTCAAAAAGGCCACATTCACAGATAAGCTGTTCTCGGGCTTTGGTATTGATGGCTATTGTGAACCGCATGTGTGGCACCAAGAGCTGTGAAATGGGACAAACAATGAAAGAAGGCAAATTCTCTCATTGAATTCAACAGCAACCAGGCGTACAGTCTGAAGTCCTGGAAGTCCTGGTGGCTGGGCTGTACGTTGCCTTGCAGGGCAGCCAGGCAAACTATCTCGGCTGAGCTATCCCCAGGACTTCTTTTGGTTTGTCAAACTAAAGTGATAACCTCCCTTCATTCAAGAACCAACCTTGAAGAGGGGATGTACAGCAGGCAGCTGCCGGAACATGGCTATGCTGAACACCTCTGAGACTAAGTGTGTCCGTAAGAGATGGGTCACTGTCTGGTGGATGTGAAAATCAGAGGAACGAACCCAAATTTTAGCTAGCAGCCAGTCATATGTGGCATCTGAAGGAAGGAATATGGGATTGTCTGGCCCAGGCTTTTGAGCAAGCTGAAAGACAGAAAAAGAACACAAAACCCCAAGTCATTCATGTTTAAGATGAGAAAACAAGTAATGTGTCCCTTTAAAGACCTTGACAGTAAACCCACCTGGATTGCAATGGGTACAATTTTATTCTCCAGATTCTTATACAGCAGACAGATGGGTGCAGCCAAGTACTGTATTGTGCATGGGTCTGTTTTGTTGGCATCCACACCATCCAGCAGCTCATAGTCCACAATGAAAATGTTTCCTTGCTGAGGCAGGGTGGCGTGAGAAAAAAGAAAAAAAAAAAAAAGCATGATGTGTTTTAATGGAGTACAAGCAGCAAGGCTCGGAACAAAAGTCAGGAAGTTTCGGCCAGAGGCTGGCTTGTGCCCTGTGGGTACAAGTGGCCACTGGCCCATCCTTGCTTATGGTGGCTCAGGGATGATGCCATTGAGACAGCAAGCACCTTTATACAAACTACCTGACTTGTGTCTGCCGAGTCCAACAGCAAGCCTTTCAGCAAAGAGCAACTACATATCTAGCATTCATGCAGTGACACTAATATGCAAACAAGTCTCACACTGCCAGCCGAAGAGACCCCCATGCTTGTCATACAGACAAAAGCAAGGCATCACCCTTGCCAACCCTTCTTCAGCATGTTAGTTCAACTCCACGAGCGACAACAGGGTAAGACCCTACCAGGAAAGGGAGAGGTACTTTTCCCCTCTGAGGCAGTGGGTCAATCCCTAACCTTTCAGAGGAAACCACTGAAAAAGGACCCTTCACCTCCTGGTGACATCTCTTTAACTGGACCTGGAGAAAGGCATGGCCTGCAGCTCTAGGACAGCAGGAGAAAACAGTCAACAGAAGTGTTGCCAGTCTGCAGAGACGATGAGCTTTGCCATAACCAACCAAGTTAGAGGATAAGAGAAGGAACAGATGAAGTCCAACTTCACTCAGAGCCATACCTTCACTTCCTCCTCCAGGGTCAGGTTCCTCTCCAGACTGCATTCTACCATATCCATAGTCACAGGCAACTTCTTGGGTATCTCTGTGCATCTCCGGATCAGCACAGGATTGCATCCATTCAGGAACTGGTAGCCAAACATAAAATCTTCCTTCCAGTGCTGCATCACGTATTCTAAAGGAAAAACAAGCCTGCAGCATCAATATCTGCACTGCATCAATACCTTACTGCATTGTAGGATTCCTCCCTTCGCCCCTGCATTTTGTTATACTGCCCTGCAACTTTGACTGAAGAAAGTAGGAAGAAAAGGATTCAAAAGGTGCCACAAAATTTTAAGAAAAATCAGTTAAGTTAAAAGAACGATATAATCTTTGCTTTTCACTTTGACAAGAATTAAATAGATAATCATTTGTTTCTTCACGTACAGAAGCAATGAGGAGTAAAATATTCCACTCCTATGAAAAATACTCTCTCCACCTGCAGACCACCTTCTCAAGTCTTCCACGATACTTTTAAATCTCACTCTTCAAATTCTCAGGGTATGCAGTACAGACGGATGAGTCCAAAAAAGATGGCACAGGCAGGAAAAGGGAAATACAGAGCAACGTGGGTAGGGAAAGAACAGCAGTGGCTGAAGCAGTTCTCTTAGCTGGAGCTGGGTGAGGGACACCTGGGGATGGATTTTGACTTTAACTCAGTAAAACTGTTCATTCGTTGTTTTGCTTGTTTCACATTTTTTTCCCCTCTATTTATTTTTCAATTGCTAATATAAACCCAGATTAACATGTCTTCTAAATAAAATGCTCGTTTTGGGTACTCCGTCTCTGTACTATTACGTCTGTAGTACTACCGGATGTTTTGCACAATTGCAGTGTTCTGTTTCATAATGCCATGTTGCCACTTCAGCCTACAAGTTCGGAGTCAGAAAAAACATGATTAATGTTAAAAATCCCATTAGCGTCTTCAGGGGAAAAATGAAGCAAACAAAGTTTTCCACAGTTGCCTATTTTCAGAGAAGTCAGAACTTCTGAAAACAATTTATTTTTCTACAAAGGGTGAAAGGATGAAAAAGATAAGCCTGAAGGAATGCAGTGATAATTTAAAAAAAAAGTCTCAAAACTCACAATGCTTTCTAACAGAGCAGAAAAAAGTTAAGTTTACTTGAAGTTGACATTTACATCATCTCTGTCAATTGCATAATGAGTCTGGAGCTGTATCTGAAGTTTAGACACAGTAAAAAATGACTCATCTCCTTGGACAGAAACTGCATGACTGAAAAATGCCTTGAACCACCTTCTCCATTAGCCCTGCTTCTGCCAAGGCTTGCAAATAAGCAGATTCAGAGTTGCATTAATATAACTGAGACTGATGCTTAACGTTTAAAACTAACAGAATTGGAGCTTTCCTCATGAGCATGGAAATGTTATCAATGAAATGAATTGTAGGCTATATCTAATTCCTGTGTTAAAAATACTTTAGGAAGCAATCTTATTAAATGTAACAAATTGCTGTAATTAGTTTTTAATAGCTCTGGCCAGCTTGTGTGCTTTATTTCATACCCGAGACTGCAGAAATTACTCTCATTTTTGTTAACTGGTCCTCAGGCAGCCTGAAGAGGAGCATAACTTCAGAGCAGGAGGGAAAAGAATTTTCCTTTGCAGAGCCTGAACAGGCCATTCACACACATTGGAGGAACCACACGCTAACAAACTTATAGTATCTGTGTATCTATCGTATCCAATAATACAGTAAAATAAGGTAAAATAATGCAACCATGGGCAATAGTTGAAGGTCGGGTCTGGCTCACAAAACAAAGGCTTCCCAGCCCTGCCTTACAGAAAGGACACCATGAACTTCAAACCCTGTGTCTGTCTGCAATTCTTTTATGTAACTGTTAAGATTTCTATATTGAAAAGGGTTAAAGAAAATAAGTATTTTGTCTTTGACATCATAATACTACATCAATGGAGTTTTTAACAGTATGAATGATACTGCAGAAACTGAATGGCCTCGGCTACAAAAGTGAAACTCCCACTCTTACAGAGGGATTTTTGTCTTCTAGTAAGAAGACGTGAGTACGAAATGACAAGCACAGCAAGACATTTAATGCAGTATGCACAACTAATTCTGATGCATCTTTGAAAAGAGATGACATTTTGGATAAATGCCACAAGCCTTTTCAGGCCTAACCCACACTAATTTCCAATAAGAACCACAGTTCCTCGGATTGTGGTCTGACAGCCCATCCTGGCTGCAGCAGGACCAGGTGAAGAAGTTACAGCTCCCAGGTCATTCCCAGCTCTTTGCAACGCATCCCCAGGTCTGCTGGCCTAACAGCATGCGCTTTCACGACTGAAACAAGTTCTGTCAAAATGACCCCTGTTAGGAACAACTTACCATTGAAAAGCATTTGGGCTGCCCCATGGCATCGACACAAATGGCCCACAAGAACTGACCAAGGGGAGCTACAGGTGAGGTGATGACAGCAGAACTGAGGCAGTGGTCCCTTCCCCGTGTTGGGACAGGGTCGAGAAGCTGGGACTCTTAGCAGCAGTGCAGCCAGGACTGAGCACATGGCTGGGATGTCAGGCAGCAGCCTTTGATCTGATCTGTGTAAGAGGCCAGAGGGGTCACCCTCTTACTTGCCTTTAGCAGAGAACATTCCCAAACATGCCTCTTTGGAGATTTGCCATGTATTTAGATGGCTGAAGTGGGAGATACATGATCAACTTTTAAAAAATGCCTTAACAGCTAATATGCTCTGAAAAGCACTCCCACTAAGCTATCTGGGAAATACTCATGAAAATTTGTCCTATGGGACTTGCACATATCTGAAAATACGTTTCTAAAAGCCAGAAGGGCCTATGATACCCAACTGGCCTGACATCCAGTATAGCTCAGGACAGAGAAGGTCACTGAGCAGCTCCCAGTAATTTTAAGTTTGTGTAAGATCATAGCTTCGCTTTTTGGTCTTGTGGGCTGCTGGTGTGATCAGAAGTCTGAGATAACAGTTTATTTATGAAAAACCATGGGAGAGCAGAAGTGCGGGTCAGCCACTTCCATCCTAATCAGATATGTACAAGAAAACTAATTAGTCATTCTACAATACAAACGTCAGCAAATGCTGATAAACCTACCAGAAATTGTGTTGCTGATTCTGACAAAGATCCTCTCAAAATCTGCAAAATCACTCCAGGAGGACTGGAACATGTGCATGAAACGGTTGACATAAAGATTCTCCATCCTAAAAATAAAATAAACCAAAATATCTCTGAAAAAAATCTTCTCCAGCTTTCTCAATAGCCTTCCCCATTCTTTTGCACCCTTTTATGTACCTACACACAATAAATTTTTCAGTGGTGGAATGTGAGATCGGCCGCCCTACAGAATTAAATTTGCTGGCTACACCTTTACACACAAGCGTGAAAGGCATCTCAAGGGCCTCGTCCCTGCTATTGCATTTACTGACCTCCATTCTAGAGCTGTTGCCGGCAGCCTACAATGGCAGTGTTTTAAGACCTATGACATACAAAAACTGCATTCAGAAAAACTAGTGTTTCACACATCGTCAGTAGTTAGCATCAGCTGAAAGTGCTAAGATCAGTATTATCACCAGTTCAGAAAGGGGTATGGTGCCACAAAGAGATTGAGCGATTTGCACAAAGTCAGAACAAACATAAGCCAGGATCAGTCCAGCCAGTATTCCTAAACAGAGAACAGCTCCTCCAAGTGTCTACATGACCAAGGCCAGACTGGATCCCTATAGCGTGACGCCTGAGTTTTTTGAGAGCTTTCTATTTACTTGAGCTGCTGGTTAAACTTGATGCTCATATCTAACCTGAGGTACCAAGTCGCTTTGGTTGCAGACATCACATGAACATGAGGGCTGGGAGCCAGAAACCTCTGGCTTAAAGTGCTAATTCAGCAAAGTATTCTGTCTACAACACAGTCAAGCAAGTTCATCTTGTATGAGACGACAAGTCCTAAATTGTTACATAAATGCTAAACTGTTGTTATTAAATAGAAATCATTTATTTCTACTAGAAAGCAAGTAATGAGCTTGAAAAAGAAAGTTGGCTTTCCACTAACTTCAAATGCGCAAAGAAAAGCAAACACATCAACGAAGATAAGAAGGGCAGATAATGGAATAAAGAAAGGTCAGTGTCACAGGAAATCCTCCCAAACAGAATTTGAGGGAGGAAGAATCCCAGGAGGGTAGATTTATAATGAGTAAATTTAGACTAGGCACCTTAAAAAGAACTGGATTAGAAGTGGCTGAAGAGGACCAAAGCCTGGAAAAACAGCAAGTGATAATCTGGAGGAGAGCTCTAGACCGGCATGACCATAACCCAGACAAAGGAGCTGCTTCTGCACTGAGCCCAGACGGGGTGTGTGTAGAATGGACTGTTTCTGCTGCTGCTGCAGGTGGCAGTCAAGGTAAGAGATGCCTGGAGGCATGTTAAGAAGCAAAACTCATGCAACTGTCTAGCCTGGAACAGGAGATGACCTCTCCAGAGATCTCTTCCCACCTGACAGGGACAGAACGATCACACAAGGATCAAAGGGAGGGTAACTACTGGGCAGGACTTTCTGGATAGATACTAGGTGTCAAAATCACAGATGAACTTCCAGAGGAAGCATGACCATGACCAGAAGTTTAAATGATTTTAAACAACATAACTCACTAGCTTGGAAGGAGTTACTTGAGACAGTCTCATTTGAGAGTTTCCAGTAACAGTCCTCTAGAGCCTCTGCCTGCCTTCAGAACTGCTCTGACATTATGAAACACTAGACACATGAACCAGTATGTACCGCTCTTCTCCTGGTCAGGGTCCTCTTCCTACCTGGGACTAATAGCCTGATCAAACCAAGCAGCAGGCACTGCACCTGGGATCTAGTCACAAACCTGCTGTGGTGTGACCCACTGAATGCCATGCATACATTCATTCTCAGGTGTTTCAAAGATTACTTCCTAAATGAAGCAATCTTTCACATTTCCTACCTTGGAACAAACTTCCAAAGGACTTAGGAAATAAACCTTGCTTTCCCCAAGAAATCAAGTACTTCTCAGATGTCTCTGGAGCATACCAGAAACCAGAGCAAGGAAAAAACAGTAAAGAGTTGCTTGTAGAACTTAATCTGCCCAAATGCAATGCTGGTCCAAAATAGCTATGCAAGCCTGCATTTCTGACACAGAAAACAGGGTGAGGGTTTCCATTTGCTAGATAGTGTAGGTCACACGCACACCGGAAACATTCAGGATTATCCCCATGTACACATGATTAATCCCGTAAATTTACAGAATTATCCACTCCCAACTCTTTAGCAATGATCTGGATGAGGGGATCAAGTGCACCCTCAGTAAGCTTGCAGACAACACCAAGTTGCGTGGGAGCATTGATCTGCTTGAGGGTAGGATGGCCCTACAGAGGGATCTGGACAGGCTGGATCGATGGGCCGAGGCCAATGGTATGAGGTTCAACAAGGCCGAGTGCTGGGTCCTGCGCTTGCATCACAACCCCATGCAGCGCTACAGGCTTGGGGAAGAGTGGCTGGAAAGCTGCCTGGCAGAAAAGGATCTGGAGGTGTTGGTTGACAGTTGGCTGAATATGAGCCAGCAGTGTGCCCAGGTGGCCAAGAAGGCCAACAGCATCCTGGCTTGTATCAGAAATAGTGTGGCCAGCAGGACTAGGGAAGTGATTGTCCCCCTGTACTCGGCACTGGTGAGGCCCCACCTCGAATACTGTGTTCAGGTTTGGGCCCCTCACTACAAGAAAGACATTGAGGTGCTGGAGTGTGTCCAGAGAAGGGCAGCGAAGCTGGTGAGGGGTCTAGAGCACAAGTCTTATGAGGAGCGGCTGAGGGAACTGAGGTTGTTTAGTCTGGAGAAAAGGAGGCTGAGGGGAGATCTTATCACTCTCTACAGCTACCTGAAAGAAGGTTGTAGCGAGGTGGTGGTTGGTCTCTTCTCCTAAGTAGCAAGTGATAGGACAAGAGGAAATGGCCTCAAGTTGCACCAGGGGAGGTTTAGATTGGATATTAGGAAAAATTTCTTCACTGAAAGGGTTGTCAAGCATTGGAACAGGCTGCCCAGGGTAGCAGTTGAGTCACCATCCCTGAAGGTATTTAAAAGATGTGTAGATGTGGTGCTTACAGACATGGTTTACTGGTGGACTTAGCAGTGCTAGGTTAATGGTTGGACTCCATGATCGTAAAGGTCTTTTCCAGCCTAAATGATTCTATGATTCTAACAGCATCTAAAGATCCAACCTTGCAACAGCAGAAGGAGTCTCTGAGACATATCTCCCTCTTTCTAATTTCAGTTTTGCTTTCCTCTCCCCTCTTCCACTACCCTCTAAGTCTCATGTAACTCTCGCAGCTCTCACATTTTTCCTTAAATGTGCTCCCTGCCCACTGCTACACCTTGCAACTCTACACCTGCCCTTGGATTTCCAAACACACCTCCCTGTCTTCCTTCCTACTGCACTCAAACTGAAGGAAGACCTCATGCCTTCCCCCATGTATCTCCACACCCCTGGTCTTCAAAGCTAGTCAGCTGACTTATTCCAATTAGCTCTGAAAGATCTAGGTCCACCTGGCCATATGTGCTGCAAAAACACACGCATCACCCTGTTCACACCTGCTGGAGATTTATTCTGCTAAAAAAAAAAAAGAAAAAAATATTTGCTGATGTTACAAAGCATCAAAAACAGATCCTAGTGTGGAGGAGAGAGGAGGGAGGGAGAAATCTGCAGTAGAGCTAATACAGCCAGAAAAAACGTGTTCTTTGAAGCTTCCAAATTTGAAATTTTCCAAATTAGAAAACAAGCAGGTAGATTCTCTTAGAACGAGTCATGGGATTTGACTCTGTGTTGGCAGTGAAATTCAGCTGCATAAATGTAACACCAAGAATGCTCTGACACGTAAGGTTTCAGTCACTGTCAGTTCCCCAGAACCATCAGTTTCCCAGATGGACTCAGATAAGCAAGTATTCGCTGTTATTTGAAGCTGCAAGTTTCTCAGTACAGCTGTTAAGCTCCCTAGTTCTTACCAACCTATGCTTGATGACATAATCTCTGTCCGATCACCCAAATAACTGGAGGAACACCTTTCCAAAATATGAAGAGACCAGCATATTAACAGAATCACAGATGTAGAAATTGTGGATGATTTTGGACCAGTCTTGTCTCATCTCACACTATGCCACCATCTGATAGCATGGTGGGATTTCTGAGATAATACGATGCGACCTGGGCATGTGAGATAGCTCAGAAGGGGACTTACAGGCCAGAGAGGTCCTATTTGCCTCATTAACCCTATACTATTTCAAAATGCTCTGCAGAATTGATTATTCAGGCTCATCCAATGGCCAGGACTCCGTTTTTTTTCAATGACGTGACACGTGCAAGTGGGTGGACAGTGACTTTGATGCCCCAAGCAGATTATATTCAGGTGTGGTTAACTGATGAGCTGCTCAGAACAGCTTTTCTTCAGCAGGGTCTTAAGGGTGCATTGACACCATCTTCTTTTGGTATGTGACTGAAAGGCTTAATTATCACAGCCAGGGGAGAGAGGCATCTCTAGGGGGCGACTCTGAGAACTAAGTCAAAAGCCTAAGTTACCTGGTGCTAATACTCCTTTTTCCTGTGGTTTTCACCAGTGCCTCCTCCATCCACCTACAGCCAAAAGTGTCTAATGAGAATGCAGAGGCTCAGTCAGTTCCCATCGTGAAAAGCTTAAAATATTGATTTTTTTTTAAAAAAAAAAACAACCCTTCAATTCTTTCCTGCTTTAATTGACTGCAGATCCAGCTGGGAGAAAAGAATCCAGTTTTGAGATTTCAATGAAACCTAAAAGGTGATCAGATCCTTACCCTACCCCAAAAGAGATTTTGCAAAACTCCTAAAGTTTCACACACACTTACGCTTTAGAGTAGTTCAGAATAAAGTCAATTCCTTTCTCATTATCAAATTGGATGTCACGAGGCAGATCACTGTGAGAATGGGCATCGATGCTCAGTGGAAAGCCTGGATGCCACTCCTTCCAGCTGAGAAAACAAGAGAGGTTGGATTAACCATATAACCTCACCAGCACAAGAGCTGTGTCATTCCTTTACCCACACTCCTTCTGTGACTCAATTCTATAAAGTAAATTTGTGGCAGACTCATTTGGGCCAAAAGAAGCGACTTGCATCACATCAATACCTACCAGTACCCTACAGAATCCTGAAGTACAATGGAAGGCATCTACTTGGCCACCTACCTTCACAAAACTTGAAGTAACTTAATATCTGTGATATTTCCAAACACTTGCCACATTTGGTTGAAATTGGCAGTAGCTTCAAATGTATTGGGAGGGGAGGGGACAGAGAGACAGAGAGCTGCCCAATGCACACTCGTTCTTGGGGCTAGTTTTGCAGAACTGAGACACAGGAGCTGAAAGTACTCAGACACGTATTTAGGTTCCTCCAAAAGGCAACTTTTTGAGAGATACAGATAGTCTTGATTCAGCTCTTCAGAAAAGCCTTACCTCCTAATGGTCATGGCACATATTCTCTGCCATGTATGTTCTTGCACTTTGCCCCATTTTTACTTCAAAACAAAAGAAGGCGATTTGTAAAGAATACTGTTTCAATGGTATTTCCAAATTGTCTGCCACACATAGACTGCATTGTGTGTTATCAGTTATGCACTGGAATTGTAAATAGCTTTTTCCCTGGAATTACAAATGGTTTTGCCTTCCTTTTTGCATACGTAAATAAAATCTTGTGCAACACCTCATTTTGAACTATATGTTCCTCTGCTCTATTTCCCATCTTAGTCAAATGATATCAACAACAGATATACCAACCCTCCATCCATCAATTCCAAATGGACCCTCTGTCCTTCTGATCCTTACTCTCATGATAAGGAGATGAAAGTGCACAAAACTTTTGTTATTTTAACAGAGAGTATGGCTCTAGGAAAAGGAAATGTCTAATGCCTTCTGGAGTTACCCATTGATAAAAGATAGCATTTTCTCATTGTGACTTTGATTAGGAAAAAACATCTATGACAGTATAAAGGTGGGTATCACATTATGATAGCACATTCCAGTCCACTCAAACAGGGTCAGATCTTCCACTGCACCCCAGTGCAGGAACCAAGTAAAACTAGCTTGCTGCAGCAGCCAAAGACCTCTGGCAAGAGCTGCTGACACATTCAGATCATGTTCCAAAACTAGAATACTACTTGTAAAAGGCAAATGAAATCTGCCTTCAAATCTTTCTTGAAAGCACAACTGTGTGCCAGGGGGCCCATACAGACTGTACTGCTGACTTCCCACTTAAGCCTTCCAGATAGGCTTATCTGGGATTCAAGTATATTGTAATGCCACTTGCACCAGGATGATCATCACTTACAGTGAATTCCATCTAAATAAAAGACATATATGGCCAACATGGTAACTTGTGCTTTCTCTTTTTCAGTAGTCCAGTAATTAGAGCAATATGATAATCTAAACATACTCTGCCAAATTCTGACCTGATGAGAACAGGCCCTGGACCTTCTGGGGAGCTGTGGGAAACTCACCGGTACATTTTTTGACGGGTCTCAAGCTCTTTGCGTCTGTGCTGCTTGAGAATCTGGGTCTTGTCATCCCGGGGGAGCTTTGCTGTGAAACAAGGAAAACAGACAGAGTTATGAGGTTCCTCTACCTATCACTGCCCAGGTCTTGAAAAGGAGAGCAAAGTTTCCAAACCTTCAAACTGCTGAGCTATACCTTCACAAAGTTTCTGTGCGAAATGCTTACGTGATCCAACTTAGTACCTCGAGTAGAAACACAGGTCCCTGTGAAAGGAGACAAGCTCCTAACTTGGTGCCTCCAGGGGGCAATTAGCTCAAGCTAGGAACATCTGTCTTAACTGTATATAAAACCTGGTTGCCTAGTGTAGATGCTTGCTGTACACATCTAGTGTTAAATGGTCTGAATTAATGGGTATTAATTTTACATTTCAGTATCTAAGGGAATTTTCATCAATAAGAGAAATCACAACACTGTTCCAGCTAATCTTCTCTCCTATAAGACATCTCCTGGAAACATCTCCTATCCTCTGTCCTTGAGCTGTGCTCTCCCCTGTCAGCTTGGGCGATAATCATATCTTCTCATCATAAGACAGAAAGAGAAACCAGTGAGGCTTCATTTCCAGACAGCTTGCTCTTCTGATCGTGTATTCACTATACCATTAAATAACACAGAGGCTTCCTTAGTGATCACAGAAGGGGCAAGGTACGTGACTTACTTTACATATGCAAATGGGAATGCAGATAAATCCAGCAGGATTTTCATGGAAATAGCTGTTTGGGGTTTGGAGTTGGAAATATCAGAGGCAATACAACTGATAGCATACGTGGCTAACAGTTTGCAGCTGGTAGTGTTCAAGTTACCAACAGGGTTTCACTTGCTTTTGTCCTTTACCTCACCATAGTCTGAAAGCCATGCAAAGCTGCTTTCCATGGAAGTGTTACAGTCTTTATAAGTCAAATTATGAAAAATGTAAAGTCCTTCCAGAGACGAAAAATAAACTGACACATAGTTGCGATTACAGGACAAAAGGCTTCCAATGTAAAATTCCTCAGCCATGAGTAGCCAAAAAATTAATGGGAAGATAAATATTTATTTCCTACCACCTCGCATATTGTTTCAGCTGTTTTAAGGTACTCATGCTGCAGGCCACTCCAGCAGCCAGCCTACCCTAGGAAGCACAGAGGGGAACAAGCAAACATCAGTGACAAATGTCTGCTCCAACCCTGATCACTGCAAGTAAGCAGCCAGGGACAGTTAAAACACAAGTTTCAGGTCCAACAGGCTGCTCTGAACAGAGCACAGAAGTGCTGTAACACTTTCCTCAGCTGGTCACCACTACTTGCAGCAGTCATATCCATCCCACCCTGCCTTCTCCTGGACTTCATGGCATGCAAGGAGAAGGGGTGAAAAGTGAAACTGCTGTTTCAAGTCAGTCCTTGCACCAGCTGAGCAGCCTACTTTGGGATTTTATTTCACTCTCAAGAAAACAAGACAATTTACAGGCAATTAATCATGGGCCACTTAGGGGCTTAGTATGAAACAAAGATGGGACACTAATTCTAACTAGATCAAAAGGGCTTCCAGCAATGGAGATGTGGAACAGACAAAAATTTGGCATTAGGTTCAGCCTTCAAATTCAAGAACAGTGTAACAAGCCAGCGTAACAAGCCAGCGTAAGGACTCTTCCTTGCATGTGCTTCTCAAAATATCCAACTCAACTGCCGGTTCCCAGCCCAACAAACTTGCTCAGAAAGCAGTCCTAGTCAGCAGAGAAAGCCCATTCCCTAGGATGCAGAAGGAGACTGGCAGTAGGACTCCATGTGAGAGAGAAGACTGGGAGATACATGGGGAAAGAGGAAGGAGAGGTGGAAGAATTCTGGATGTTCTGCAGGAAATCAGGTTTCTTATGGCTCTCACCTCTTCCATCTCGAAGGACAATCTCTTTTTCATCTGTAATCCAACGGTAACATGGGAACTCCAAATAGTCACCCATTGGCGTTTTTACAGTGATATACTTAAGGTACCAGTCATCTTGGTACCAATATTTTCGTTTCTCAATTTTTATCAGCTGAATTTCTCCAAGGTCTTCTTCCACAGTCACATCATAGGAGTCAACCTACAGAGCAGAATACAGTCAACAACCCACTGCACATGCAGGAAGAGCAACCAGCACTACACAAGCATACCTGGCCTCTTCTGATATGGCATGGGTACAACAGATCTTTCCAGCTTCTGGTGGGTGAGAAAAGGAAGACCTATTATTGGACTGCAACGCAACAGAAAAGATGAATAAAAGAACAAACAAGAACATGCAAAACACTCCAGAAACAGAAACATTTTTGTATGCAACCTAAAAATTATGTTACTCCTTGAAATGTTTGCAAGTGTGAGAAAAACATGCAGACCATGAAACCAGTTACTGCTCTCCTAGCAACAGATGAAAGAGGTGTTGCTAGGGCACATCTATACATGCAGCTGGAGTGGAAAGATGATCATGAGATTAACACATTGGACAAGGAATCTAAAGACCTGTGTGTATGAGTCATGTGTGCTTCAGAATAAGGACAGTATCCAGATCACCTATATCCCCTTTGTCTCATGCTTCCTGTGGTTAGTCTTCTTCAATTCTCCTTTTTAAAATAAGGACAATGGTACATTTTATGTTTGTACAGCTCAAATTTGTACAATGATAACATTTCATGCTTGTATGGCTCAGATATACAAAGGAATTTAAGTAGCTAACTGAAAACAAGGTTCACAAGAACCCCATCTAGGTCTGGAGGTACTTCATTCTTTCACAGAAAACAAGCCAGCATGTGGAACATGGTTTAGTTCCTTCCTCAGTTTGGAGTTAACTCAAAGGCCTGACTTCTGCAACATGGAGGGACCTCTGCCTGGTAGCTGGTCTGTTTAGGCCTTTCCCATGCTAACGGTCTAGTCACAGGGTCTTTGCACTGAGCTGGTACTGAAGGCTAGGACCACCCATACCTGCTCCTTCAGGAGTGCCCTCAGCAGTGGCCTACAGGGACAGGTCCCTAAAACTTTGAGTTATTGGCCATGCAATGATTCAGGTGAGGAGCAGACCAGTCCTGGTGCTGCCCCTACACCAAGCTTTGCTGAGGTGCACAGGTGCAGCTCTGAACATGGTCAGGCTGAGGTAGCGATGGAATACCACACTTTCCCTTTATTGATGACCTCCAGCAGGTCTACTGAAGAAGTAGCAGTGAACATTTTCTTCTCCTTCCATTTGAATTACAATGGCTTCAGCTACCAAGCTCAGCATTTCTTCCATGTGGTAGGCCTGTTCTCAGCCCACATATGGTTTGGCCTCTCCGGGCTTCACCATCAGATGGCTTGAAACGGATGTGGAGCTGCTTGGACCACCAGGATGAGTGTATCTGTGAGCACGTGTAATAGCAAACGGCTGCTGGAGTGTTCTAGCTACTGAGGCGTGACGAGTAGCCACACTGAAGGCCATGGAGAACTAGTCACCTGGACATGACAAGATGACTTTGGCCACCAAGGTCAGGCACCAGTTCATTGTGTAAATCGCCTCTGCCACAACACTGCTTTCACTGCCACAACTACATGGCCAGGCCTGGGAGAAGGACAGTTGTGGACATAGTGGGCCCCTCAGAACTTCTTGCCCATGCCAAGCACCCTCCGCTCTGCACAACAGCTATTATGAATGCTGACTTAAGTGCCTTGCTAAATTGCCTAACAGATTTAGGACAGTGAACACTTATCCCAGAGATGGGTACTTCAGTCCCCTCATGGGGCTAACTTCTCAGGGATGCATGCAGTCTCTTACTCCATGTGGGGACAGCACCCAGCAAACGACAGTTCTGGTGGCACTTGCCCTATTAAGCAATATCAGCATAGGAAGAAACAAGTAATTGTTTCAAATATAACCAATAAGACACCATGTGGTGTGAGGCAATTCAGGAGCATGGGAATTGGCTCTCACTTTCCAAGAGCGTAAACAGCTCAGGACAAACAGGAATAGCCAAATGTATCAAAGCTGAATTGGGTACGGCAACCACGGGACCAGCAGCCAAAGCCTGCTCTGCTCAGATGATCCTGCTAAGCTTCACGTGGCAACAAGTAGAGGCTTCATTCTCTTGTGGTTTTTCTCAACACAGTCAACAATCTCTGAAACCAACCAGCTGTCGATACCAAAAAGATGAGGTACTGCATCGACATGCTGCAGTGCCGGCAGAGACTCACCTGCCTGGGTGAGCTTTGTCATTTGGCTCCTGACCCAGACGCCACACTCTGCTTGTTCTTTTCAGGAGCACTTTCTTAGTCTTGCCCAGGCATTTGATATAAGCCCACTGTTTACTGTCTTACTTGCTAGGGAAAGGCTAATTCACATAAGGACCAAAACTGAAAAGTGAAGAAAGATTAAATTCCAGACAGGAGAAAGGAAGAAAGAAAAAAAAAAAAAAAAAATTAAATGCCTCCAGATGGCACTTATTATTTCAACTGTTACAAAGGAAAGATTCATAGCAACTTGCACCCACATGATTGGAAGAACACACATAAGAAGGATCCCTTGGCATCCCTTCCTCTCCCATTTTAACGCGTTTCCCACATTATTGATGCAAAGTACCCTTTTCTATGAGCTATCCATGAATTACCAGCTGTGATGATCATTTTGGGATGAAGACATCTATCTGTCCACCAAAGTTTGGGATGACAGACCTCAGTTCTCTCATAACCCATTATATAAAAATACCAGCTTTCATAAATTTTGTAACATCTAATTGAATCATAGAAGCCAGAGAAAAATAAAAGACCCTTTAGGCTTTGAAGTCCATCCTCCAGATAATGAAGCATTGTCCTTTCCTGCCTTTCCCCAAAGATGTTCTTCAATCAACTTTGAAACTGTCAGGCCCTGATTGCTACACTGCAACTCATATGAGGCTGCTTCATACTAACAAGGATATTGGAATTTCTTCTAACATGCAGCCTAATTTAATTTTAGCCTCAAATATTTAAAAAGAGCATGGATGGTGCTTGTTTTGATTTGCAGAGACTTAACAGACTAACCTTAGTCTGAGCTATATTCTCCCCTTGCATATTAAAGCAAAAGACATTGAACTGTTTCTTTTAAAAAGGAAGCCCATCATGTCTTAAATGAAAATTTGCAATATATATGTCAATAGCACACCCATACACACCAGGTGGTAACAAACCGCTTCACAAATAGCAAGCTTGGCAAGCTTGGGATGACAGCATCTGTCTGCTAGGATGTGAGCTAAGAGATGAAAATCACAGAGCTGAGATTTCAACCAACATACTAAAATTATGCTTGTCACTTTTCCTTACATCTCCATGGCAGAAAAGAAATAGTTCTTTCTGTAAAGATAACAAATATACTAATTTTAAACATTTTTTGAAAGTTTATGTTGCTGATTCTTCAATACCCCCGCACCTCCCCACACTATCTCAGAACAGCTAAAAGGATAATGTGTAAAGGTAAATTCAGTCCCTTGATGACTCACGATTTTGAACCAGCTGTGGAGACTGAAAAATGTTGAGTGGCTTTTCTCAGAAATCACATTAATAGTGCCTTGAGTCACAACTATGACAGTCAGTGATTGCAGAACATACCCCTGCGTTCACTGGCAAAGTGAATGGAGATTCCTCCCTCCCATAATGCTGGCTTCAAACACCACCCTGATCTTTGACTATCACCCCATGTCCAATGTTCTCAGCTTCTTTCTTGTCTATCAGCACAAAGAATTCTGGATGATGGCTAGAAAATGTAGATGACATGCTGAGATTGTTTCCCATTCTTCAAATCTTCTTTCCAGAAATAGGCAGCACTTGAACCATTCCTATTTCACATCCATTCCCCTGCAACTCCTGGTTTTCTCCATAAAACCAGTGTCAATAAACTCTTTAACAGGCTCAGGTTTCGCAGTGAGTCAGTACTTCTGCAATTTCGTACGTCTTTCCAGGACCAGACGGCACTTTGCAGAAGAGTCGCTCGTCACAGGCTGTCGTACCATGTATCTCAAACTCAGCCACTTCCTGCTCGTGTATCCCTTTATGCGATTACAACACAAAATGAATTCTCTCTTTCAATTTTACCACGATCTTGTTGCATCTGGCAGTCAGGAGCTAGAAGTAGCCACCTTGCAGAGACACAGTCCAAACAAATCCACAAACCTGTGTGAATTATTACCCATTTGTGTTCATCACTATAAAGGGAATTTAAAAGTGTAAAGACTAATGCAATAACCAACAGAAGCAACGCATAAACTGCACCTGGATCAGATTCGCTTTGTATTCAGCTGCTTGGGATTTTTATGCTTCATCTTCTCACACGTTTCCAGTTTCAGGTCTAGTCATGTACAGAGGAAGAATAAGGTGACCAGACACTGTCTGGATAGGGGAAACATGCTGCATTATTTTTAGCTCAAGTCCTCATGAAAACCCATTGCTGTCAAGTGATTAGTACGGCACGGAAAGTCTGAAATTAGTCTTATTTTCTCATCAATTCCTTGTTGCCCAAGATACCTGACTATCCTTTTTTTAGTTCATCTCCTTTAAAGGTTCAGCTAACAATTTCTTTTTAAAAAAATCCTCATTTACATGTATATATTTCTATAGTTTTTATAATGTCACACCTATATATACATACATCTAAGACATAAATTAAAGAGCAATGTGAATCAGATCCAAAGAGTTGACAGAAATGTCACTTTGACAGCAAATCTTTGGAAGAAACTCATTCCTCTGGTAACAATCTCTTTGCTAATATTACAAGAGCCCTAAAATAGTTGCACAAGTCACTGTCAATGTAATGCAAGAAGGACATTCAATTAGCCTAAACGTTCCTGAAGGCTTTTAATCTTTTTATGACCATCACAGTTCCCATTTTAATGGCAGTTCTGAAAGTGAGGGTTCCCTCCTGATGCCTCACCCAGCTTTTGCTGCCTCCAAGCCAGCAACGCCACGGGCTCACCCGAGATGACAATTTTGCTAATGCAGTAAATGTGTGTCAGGTTACAAAGATGGTACAAGGTCCAGGTAAGAATTGACAGTTGGTTGCTCCAGGTTTCTATGGCATTTGTTGTACGAGGTCTCCTGGTAAACACATGGCATCCCTGATGGCCGCACGATGAGCCAGAGATGCTGAGTTTTCAAGCAGTTTGAGTTCAGAGTGAGAGACCAGAATTAATGAAGACTATTGGACTGTCCAAACTCCCGTAGCATCCTGTTCAAGCAATTTAATCTCATGCAAAACTTAAGCTCTTTCTTTTTGAGGTGAGACTCCTACTGACTAGCCTAATACTGCAAAAATGACGACACAGATAACCCCTCCTTCTATAAGCACAAAACTCTAAGTGGAAAGAACTGTACTTCCCTTCTGGAAATAATTGTGAGGGCATTTCTTTCAACTAAAGCAAAAAGCAGATGAAGGAGTAACAGGAAGAACACAGAGAACTGAGTGACACCATAACACTTGCTTTGAAATCGCTCAGCACCAACAGGAACTTACTCAAAAGACAGTGAGCAAAGAAAAGCAGCTCTGGCTTTCTACACCGCCTGTGTCCAGTACTTGGAGTAAGTCAGACAAAAACTACAACTGAGCTACCATTGTGCAAATCCCCTTCAGGTTTTTCCATGTCCCTTTCCCTCAATCAACATCTGGCATGCAAACCTCCTACTCAGAACTGGCCCAAGTCCTCATTCATCATATCCAGTAATACGCACAATTTGCATTAATTCAAATGAAAACATTACCAGGATAATGGAACTACTGAGCCTGGCCCAACATTTAGAAAAGAAACTGGAAAGTAGACAAAGCCTTACAAGATAATACTGTAAAATTGTGGTCATCCACTGAAAAAGTGCATTTTTTTGCAAGTATGTTCACAACTGAATTGCTTTGCAGAAAAGAAAGTTATAGAGATGCTATTGAAAGAAACATTAAAGGCAGAACTGTGAAACCAGTTGCTACATTTTACAAACCAACCAACCTGAAAGTCTTCTGATCTGCTTCAGTTTTATTTTTTTGGTTCCATATTGGTAATTTTCTTTTCTTTCCTTCTTTCTTTGCCCAACATATCAGTAAGACTCACAGTGTTTTGGGCACAATATTACCTGAACAGGTGCCTGGAGAATCACACTGCGCTCCCCAAGAAAACATCCTCAACAATAAAACTTAGCACATTGTACTGCAAGTGTCCAATGAGCCAGACACTTTATGGAAACACAGACTTATTCTCATTCTCCACAATAAATACACACTGAAAAAAAATTACTGCATATTTGAAGTATCAAACACATAACAATGAACAGAAATAATTAATTTGGATAGGAGAAATAGTTGTCCTCTGGATTTATTCAAGAACCTGTGCATTTGGAAACAAGTTTCACAAAAAAAGAGACAGTCCCTGCCTCAGAAAGCTTACTTAGCTAACAACACATTTTATATGAAATGCCAGGACCCAGGTGAAGATTTTCAAATGTGCCTAAAAGCTACATTCCCGAGGAGATGTAAGTACTTCTTTTAGGTGCAGACATCCTCTGCTGTTGTACTACTAACATCCACAAACCTCTGTTCGCTGCTTCCTCGCCCAGTGGGGTCAAATGCTCGCAGGTACCTCTGCTCCTGCTGGACCCGGTGCTGCAGCAGTTCACGAGCTGCTGCTGAGCACATATGTAATGCTCACACCATGGCATCTTCTCCCTGTGACAGGATCCAATCCAATCGGATGTTCAGAGTGTGCCAGCCTCTCCATCACAGCCACCTCTCAAGGACAGCGAAACCCTCTTATCCCAGGGATAAGAGCAGGCTGCCTGCTTGCTGGAGGCCCTGGCGCTTTATCTCCTTAGCCAGGAAGGACTCACCCCTCCTGGGAGAGAACCCTAAGTTTGAGGTCTTCTTCAAGCCCTCTTGCTACTGTTATTAAGCTTTGATTAAAATATGTGATTATTCACTGGATAAGAGAGAAAGAATAACTGGATGTCCATTTGGGAGATCTGGATAACAAGGTTCTAAGCTAACGAATGTTTACTCATGAAGGAAAGTAACTTTAA
The DNA here is from genome assembly GCA_013397275.1 of Burhinus bistriatus. Lineage (NCBI taxonomy): Eukaryota > Metazoa > Chordata > Aves > Charadriiformes > Burhinidae > Burhinus > Burhinus bistriatus. The sequence continues at coordinate 468,501 of VYXH01012182.1, read as the reverse complement.
CAGCAGTGGCTGGTGAATCCCCACACCTGAACTTAGGAGAGCACTTCCTCAGAACATCAGCTATGAATGTCCAGGGACCATATCTGCACACACCATCAACACATATTCAAAATGCTGACTTCTGTTAAGCATATCTGAGATGTTTAATGCAGAAGAGACTGGATACCTAACAGAGGCTGTGAACCCCATGATTAAAGAAGCACACCTAAAGGCAAAGCAGCACCGTGAAAGTGAAATCTTACTTGTATACGCAGTGGTAGGTCTCACTTCCAAAGAGACTTAAGAGGAATTTGTTAAAGTCTTCAGAGTTGCTTAGATCTCATCAGACCTTTTGGAAACTGTGAGTAAGGTTTCCAAAAAAAATACATGTTTTGAGAGGGGAAAAAAGAATTACCTGAGTCTACTATTTCCACAGTGGACAACAACCAAATAAATAAATGCCGTTCTAAAACAGTGCTCAGAGTATAAGTGATTCCAGACGGATAGGCTGGATACTGTGGTAAGACCACAGAGAGGACAGGGCACAATACACGGCAGAAATCAAGGTTAGAAAGAATAGCACAGCTGATAGCCCAGTCCCAACTTCATTCTCAAACTTGCATGTTCATGCTGTTTTCCAGCTTTCATTGAAGTTGCCCTACACATGTTCCTTGGCAGGCATCGCAATTCCCACTGGAAGCTTTGATCTCTTTGTTTAATTCCTTGGAGATATCGGGGTTCTGACTACTAGGAAATTACTGACCCTAAACATCACCTACCAACAGAAAGCACACAGCTGGGGTTTTTTTTAGTATTTCTAAGGAAAATACGAGGAAATCTGCAAGCCCACGGTAAGCCAGAACCAAAGGGCCCCGTCTTTCCCCGCGACTGACTGACCGCAGCCAGGACTAACCCCTAAGGACAGGGATGCGACCGATGGGCGGCTGGGGACGGCAGCAGGCGCCTGGGTCCCGCTCTCCCGCTCTCGAGCACCGGCACACGGGGACGAGAACCAAAAAAAACTCCCAGCCCCGCCGCAGTCCCGGGGGGGGCCGGGCCAGGTGCCGCCGAAGGCTCCACCGTCCCCGGCCTTGCGGGTCCGACCCGCGGCGCCGGGAAGGGAGAAGGGGGACGGCGCGCAGGCGGTGGAGCCCCTCGGNGGAGCCCCTCGGAGCCCGCCGGGGCGGGGGCCGGGCTGCCGCGGGGGGCGAGCGCCCCCGGCCCGGCTGGACTCACCGCGCCGCGCTCGAAGTCGTTGTAGAAGGGTTTGTCCAGCAGGTGCCTCTCGCTGCAGCCCGCCGTCCCCTCCAGGCTCAGGTACACGTAGTCGTCGGTGCCCGCGAACCACTGGCTGCCCGTGGCCACCGTGACCGTGTAGGACGGCATAGTCCCACCGGCGCGGTTCGGCTCGGCTCAGCTCCGCACAAACCCCACCGACCCGACCCGCCGCTGCTGAGCCGCGCTCCTGCCCCAGCTCGGACCCTGCCCAGCGCCGCCTCCTCCTCCGCCTCCGCCACCGCACGCCGGGCCCTGCCCGCCCCTTCCCCAGCGCCCGGCACACCTACCCCGGTACCCTGCACCGCGCTCCCCGACACCCGCAGGCAGCCCCTGCTGCGCAGCTACAGCGCACCGTGCCCCCGTCCCGGTACAGCCACCCTGCACTGTGCTGCACCCCTGTCCCAGCACAGTTACCCTGCACTGCACCCCTGTGTCCCAGCA
>VYXH01012182.1:411421-466727 GCA_013397275.1 Burhinus bistriatus | reverse complement strand
CCCGCCACCGCGCACCGCCCCCCCGTCCCGGCACAGCCACCCCGCGCTGTGCTGCACCCCTGTCCCAGCACAGTTACCCTGCACTGCACCCCTGTGTCCCAGCACAGCTGCCCCACACCCTGCACTGCACCCCGGCCCCAGCACGGTTACCCTGCACTGCACCCCTGTGTCCCAGCATGGTTACCCTGCACTGCACCCCTGTGTCCCAGCACGGTTACCCTGCACTGCACCCCTGTGTTCCAGCACAGCTACCGGGCACTTTTCCCCTGTCCCAGCACAGCTACTCTGCAACTCTGCGCTGCACCCCTGTCCCAGCACAGTTACCCTGCACTGCACCCCTGTGTCCCAGCACAGCTGCCCCACACCCTGCACTGCACCCCGGCCTGCACCAGCTCCACACCAACACACTTTACACAGCTCTGTGCACAGCTCTTTCTTCTTGATACCCTTCCAGTGCTACTGTACAATCCAACACGGCACAGGGAACTCTCGGCACACAGCGCGCTGCTCCGCAGAGCAGTGCTGCGCCTGCCAGGCACCGCTGTGCGCAGCCCTGCACAGCTTGGTGTGCTTCGCCACCTCCACACTTACAGGATCTCATCCATGCACCCTCAAATTGCTCTCTAACCTCACCTCCTAATCACCCCAGTTTGCAGGCACGCAAGCTCTTCTGTACCCAATCCTTACACGTATACGACACGAACTCAAGACAATACCACGATCTACCCCCACATGTGCACTGCATGTAACCTGTTCTCTTTATCGTCCAGAGTTACTCACTTTATACTCACACCACACTGCACCCTCACTATATACAGGAAATCTGCAAATCCACGTATAACTCACCCTTTTCTCAGGTCTAGCCCCCCATATGCACTACTGCTGGCATGCTTTATCCCCTCCCTTCCTCTAAGCTTCTCAAACACCCTGTTGTCTTCGCACAAGCACATTTAACACTAACTGCCAGCACATCTAGACATCAGAGCTGCACATACACAACCACCCTCCTGTTTCCACAAAGCACTCTACAAATCCCACAAGTTCACAGTCCCCACCCTGAGTATACCAAGCACCAAATACCTGCTATCATTAAGACGCGATCATTAGGACAACAGAAGAGCTGTCTGTGCTTCTTCCAGAGTCCAACCTACCCCAGAGAAAATAACCCCATAGCAGTGACACCGCACAGTTGGCACTCAGGCACCAGGACCACTAATGCTATTGTCCTGCACTTCCATCAGGCAACCGAACACCACATGCTGTCACCCCTGTTGCCTCACTGATGATCTTCCGTCACGCTGCTGCCAGCAGCGGCTGCACGACACTGTGCTGAAAGGAGCCAGGCTGGGGCTTTTGCAGATCCCAGTGTCCTCCCACCGTTGCTCCGTGATGACACCGAGCTCCTCACTTCCCCGCTGTCAGGTGGTTCGCCTAGCTGGTCTCTGTGCTCTTGCGAATTTCTAGTGACAGATACGCAGAGCAAGCTAAATTAAAACCCTCTCAGAATTGCTTCACTCGTGGTACACTTGCACCTCAGGTGCTGTGCTGGATTAATTAGCGTATGACACTAACTGATCTAACCATACTTTGGTAGCACTTTCAGTCTGAGGCTCTCTCTGCCCACAGGTGAGGCCGAGTGGGCATTATCAGCCACCAACCTCCAAACACAGAGCAAAAGCGCAACTGAAGTCAAGAGGTGGAAGCTATTGCTGGCTCTGCCCGCTTCTGCTCTGGCAAGTCCAGTTGCAAAGTGCCTCGTGCCTTACTTACGCACCGTGGCCAGTGCTTGCCACACAGCAATGGGGACAGCCCATGATGCCCTGGAAAGGTTCGTTCTTCCTTCACAGAAGCGTGATGATACTGGGCTACACTCACCCAGAGAAGTCAGGGAGGGTCTCCTACATTTCTTCTGTAGAAACAGAGACTCAACCATTTGCTATATTGTGACTCAAGATTTCAAGGCTCTCCCACATTCAGGGTATGTATTTACATATAGGCATAAAAAAAAAATTCACTGTGCCGGCCTTGGCTCTACTGAATCGCTCAGCATGAATTTCTAGTCTGCTGCTACTTTTTGAATAATACCCAGAAGTGCAAGATTGCCAGCTGTCACATGGCACACCTGGGGGAGCGGCAGAATCCCAGCCCAGAGATCTGATCGCTCCTCCTGAGATTTAACCAGCGAAGGATCCTTCCTGCTGTGCTGCGATCCCTTCCACGGACAATGTTACCCCTTAAAATTGCACCATAAACTCGTAAGTTCTTCCTTGGTTTCATCTCTCCTTTACGTAAGATTTCAAAGAAATGATACCTCAGTTTCATTTTTGCATGAGCGCTCTCAGCCCTAAAGTTTCTAAATTTAGGTTCACAGCCTTCATTGAAAGATATATCTGAAACCCTTTTAACACGTCAAGTGCTTGAGAACCAGCTTTTGTCAGACACAAGGCCACCTTCTGGGCACCTTCGTTTGTGCTGCAAATATGGAGCAAAGTGGTGTTCAAACCTTGATCGGTGGGTTTCCACGTTCCTTTATGATTCAGCTCCAATGCAGCGTTTGAACCCCATCCTGGTCCCCTGGGTCATCCGTTCTGTTTTCAGACCGTTCAGGTCTCTTCTGTACAGAGGTGTGACCGGGGAGTCTCCCTACAGCGTTACAACTTCTCTTATCAACTCATTAAAGAAAATACTAGATAAGCGCGGTCCTCTACATGAAATTTGTAGGAATGCATTTTTTACCTCTCCAGCCACTTCACCGCTATCTCTCTTTTCAGTCTGTCCCTTTAGCACCTCTCACTTTTATCATCATTTCCACCTTCAATGATTTATTGATAACACTTACTGTTCATAGAATTTCAAATGTTTCATAAAAATCCTGCCAAAAAAACCCGGCAGGATGTGTGAAAAACAAAACCAGCCATTTTATCAAGAGACTGCATTATTTCCCCCCTGCGGAGACCCTCACCGTATGAGACACCAGCATGATTCTCTTCCATGTTGTATCAGATGGCTGCTTGATGCCAAACAAGGAAACCGCTCTTGGAAGGAGCAGTTGGATGCCATAGCTGGATCCAAGGTGCGTGTCCTAAAGATTAGGCCACGGGATCAGACACAGACTTGCGTTGCAGTATTTCCCCTGCTCCCCCAACACCAGCCTGGATTCCCCTCGGTGTGGTGGCGAAGCGGCAAGGGCGAGATGGTGCTGCACCCTGCGCATGGCACAGCTCCCGGGCACGGAGGGGGAGGCTGGAACCGCTCAGGCTGAGGAAGACCCTGACCCCGCGTCTCCGGCTTCCTTTCCGAAACCACCAACTCAAGGCACCTGGCTCTCCTCGCCCCTTCCGCCTGCTCTGCCAGCTGCTGCGTTTTACAGCAGACCGTCCAGCCCTGTGGTACGAGGGAGGAGGGCAGGGAGACCAAGGCAGATGCAGCCTGTAAGGCACACTCTGCGACCAGGGGCTTCCCGGCCAGGGTGCCAGCCTGCACCCCTGCTCCGGGGACCCGCAGCCCACGCGTGACCCGGGCGCTCCCACACCGCTGCCGCCTCTAAGGATTTCTGGCCAGCGAGGGGCTGATCCCAGAGCCCCCCAGTTCCCTCTGGACCTTGGAGAGACCGAACTCCCCGCTACGCCCAAGACCTGAGAGCCACCAGGGCTTTTACTCGCCCTGGGCATGTGCCCGGCCCCCTCCCTCCCGCAGCGCGGGGCGGCGCCGAGCTCACGGGAGCCCCCCCGGGCCGGCACACGCGAGCGGCGGGGAGGCGGCGCGGCGGGCAGCAGCGCCCCCTGCTGGCCCCGCCCGGCCCGGCCCCGCGGGCTGGAGGGCACGGGTGGGCAGGGAGCGGGGGCGGCCGCGGGGCAGCAGGGCAGCTGTGCAGGGGAAGACGGGGCTGCTGCTCTAAGTGGAGCGCGACACTACCTCCTTTCCAGTGTGAAAAATAGAATGAAAATAGAAAAAAACCCGCACTTTTTTTTTTTTTTTTTCTATTTTGCGTTCTAAGATGGGCTGCTGTTAGGTGGTGTGCAATATTACCTCCTTTGCCAGCATGAAAAATGCAAAAGGTGTCAGAGTAATCGATCTTTAATCGCTATCAATAACTGCCTTCATACCAGCCCGTGCGCGCAGCTGCTGAGACCCAGCGCTGGCTGCTGGCACCTCCTGGCAAAACCAGGCAGCCCCGTCCATCGCGGACCCAATGCAGGCAGCGAGCCCGGCCTTATTTCTCCCCAGGCCGCTTCCCTGGGCAGGCAGGAACCGCTCGCTCCCTGCATCACCTCTGCACTCGAGCCCCTGTGCACCTCTCTCGCCTCACTCCTCGCTCGAAGATGGTTTCAGGAGGCCGTGGTGCCATCTGGGCACTCACAAGCAGGGAGCTGGGAACTGGGCCCTTAAAACATGAGCAGCTGCTATTCCTGAGCTGGCTGTGTGTTAGCGGGGGGCCAGGACAGCCCCCTGCAAGGGGCACATCTACTCTGCCGTGGATTTTGCTGCTTGTTATTCACAGCTCCCGTTCACCCAAGCATCACTCGGATTTACTACATGGAAATTCACAGCAGAAATCAGCTGCTGCCCCTCTTTATCTCCTTGCTATGCCAATGAAAAACAAGGTTGTTCTGGGAAGATGTCACATATCTTATAGCCCTCCTGAGGCTACTGGCAATTTGGGTGGGCAGATGGCTCTCTTGAAATGTGCTAATAAAGGACTGGGAGTGGGGAGGAATGATACACCATGGTAATTAACAAATGGTGGAGGGGATTAGTAGAGCTTACAGAAATTTCCAAGCTACATAAATAATCTAAGGGGCATAGGCTTAATAGCTGAGAACATATGGGTGCTAATTGTGTATTGCTCCACCAGAATGGGAAGAAAAACCTCCTTGTTCATAGACCTGCCTCTGTCCCAGCTCAGAGAGTCCAGAAATTAACTCTAGGATTGCAAAGCTCAGGACAGAGCATCCTTGCTCTGCCATCCAGGAGGCGGCAATTCTGACATCAGCTGAATCTCTCACAAACTCCAAATGGAGTTACAATAGCAATACTTATTACAGTATCTTTATATCTTTTATACAAGGGGCTGTGAGTATCTTCCTGTGAACTTCCTACCCCCCTTTTTGAGGTGGCGTTCCTTGGATCCTCCATCGCATCTAGCATGATGCTAGGACACCTTCCTCACCCTGAGGACCATTGGATCTGGGAACACCTGACCTCAGCACTTCCCCCTAAATCTGCAAATCCTCCCACTGCCTCCACAGATGTAGCTGTGCTACTCTGGCACTTTGCAAAAGAGGAGAGGAGGGAGACAGAGAGAAGGCAGCCTGCTATCAGGCTTCCCCGCCTTTCGGTGCTGGGAGGCTGCGCAGGTAACGCTGCTAAAGAGGAGGGGAAAGCAGAGGCATAGCACAGGTAAGCCATGGACAAGGCAAGGAGAAGGAATACAGCCGCATTAGCGGCTACTCTTTTGGCATCATTTGGTGCTGCACATGTTTGAGAACTGCAAAACTAGAATAGCAGTGGGAGACTGCAGACTGGTGCAAAACTCCTAAGCCCCAGCAGCAAAAGTAGAGTCTTGATAGAGACTTGTGCAATATCAGCTCTGATCTGAAGTCAGGCAGGTCCAAATTCATCCCTGAAACAATACCTTTAACTTCTACCACAGCTTAATTTCATCCAGGGCTGCAAGAAAGCTTCTCAGTGGTCTGATTTAATTTCCACCCGATTTCTCTGGAGTGCATCAACTGCTTAGGTGTGGCCATGAATGTAGCATGGTCCTGAAAGCACAGTTTTGGGACAAAATGAACCATCGTCTTGCTGGCATGAGAAACACCGGCTTAGCTAATGCCACAATCAGAATCAGTCCTCTTTTAACACAGTACTTTCAAGAGCAAGAAGTTAAGCATGAGAGCAAGACAAGAGGCAAGCCAGACTCCAGAGAGACCTCAGTTTCTCCACAGGAAGGGAACAATGGTACTTTGCGAGTTAATTTGGGATGCTCAGGGGTAAAGCACATGTGAAATATTGCATACACTTTCTAAGCCAGCTGCCCTTTCTCAGTTGGGATCACGTCATCAGCCCACGACATTTCCTATTCTCTCCCAACAACAAGGATAACTGTTTCCCTTGACAAAGGAACCTGCTGTCCCCAGCACCAGAGCCTATGGCTCTAACAGTGATGAATTCTCCTACGTCTGCGTGGCCTGCCTTGTTTGCAGGTGGCCTTTGAGAGTATCAGAGCAAACCAGCACAGCAAGGGGCTCCCAGCAAAAATGACTGGGAGGTTAATTTTAGCGAAGTCTTAAAATGTTAGGAATCGCAAGCCTGATTCCTTGAAGCTTGGGGATTTAATGAGCGTGCCCTGAGTGGTGATCTCCCCTCTCTACTCTGTGCAGCCTTCTGGTTGTTTTATTCACTTATTTCAAACCCTCCTCTGATGTTAAAGCTTCTGAGACAGCTTCATTCAGCTCCTTAACAATCTCAAGCAAGGTCTCCTCTCTGTTTTCAGCTTTCAGTTCCTCTGCCACCAGTCTTGCCTTTTCCCTAGAATACATGTTAAAAAGAGTATTCTTTAAGTTTGCCATCACTTGACCCTGTCTGAGCAATATTACATTTCCAATTATTCTACCCTGCGTAACACACTGAACTTGCTCCCAGTTTCCTTTACCCGGGGCTCTAATGATTTTTTTAAAAAACCTCCCCTGCCTCCCTTCTGAATTTTAGTTCCCTGTCTCTCTGTTTAGATGAATAATTTTTTCCTCTGTTTGGTTCTTGTTCTATAACAATATTCTTGCCCGATTCTTCTGCTGTTGTCCATCCCTCCCAAGACTGTGAAAAAGCATCCTCTTCTGACTGTCTGTATTGTGGTAACACAACACAATCTCAAAATGTCAGAGAGCATCCCACGCATCAGAGACTGGAGCCTAGAGGATTTACAGGAAAAACTGAGATGGCAGGTGGACATTGAGCTTTATTTGTACAGCGTCACTTTTGGGTACTTCCGTGGTCATTCCTATGAATCACATGCTGACTGTAATTTGGTTCCTCCTAGCACAACCCTTTCTGCCCAACCAGCCTTGCCCAGAAGCAAGCTGAGTGACTGAGAAATAATGGCAGTGGTGAAAGAGGAAGTGAGGAAGAGGAAGGAAATTTGTGTTGCACAAGTAGAATGAATGGAAAGGGGCGAACGCACCATCATATGGGTGAAGAGGCTGGGGATAGTGAAATCTGAAATGGAGGGGGTGCATGACAGAAGAGTGGTCCACAGGGAGGCTGTGGGAAGAGGGGGACTGGAGGAAGATGTACAGTCCCTACAGGATGGGCTGAGCAGCAATGCGGGCACAAGCCTGGCTCTTGAGACCCTTGGGGCTTGGTTTTCAGAATCAGCAGCTGGAGCTAAAAAATTTGACACCTCCGTAGCCTCCAGAGGGCACTCAGGTGGATCTTACCAACCCTGCTGCTGCCCTCCTGCCTCCCCACAACCTCCCTCTGTCCTGCTCTGAAAGGCAAGTCATGCTGGTCCTGCCAGCTAGATACCAGTAACTACTCACCAGACAGCTCCAGTTCCTGGGGACCAGCTGAAAAATCCTGTTCCTGGAGTCAGCTGTGCCATGTGCTGCTGAGCCACTGCTCTGCTCCGCCTTGGGAGATGGACACGCTTCACACGGTGACAGTAACAGAAAATGAGGTTTACAAGCGGGAAGAAGTTATTTTATAATTAACTCAAGGTGCCTGAGCCCAAGATGAGGAGTACTTTTTAACCAGCAGCCAGAGCTCTACAGGTTCTGTTCTTTAAACCGCTTCTCAGCTTTTCATCCCAGAGACTGTCAGTCAAACAGCAGGCCCTGGAAATTATCTTACCATCTCTCCTGCGGAGTATTTTTGTTCAGAGGTCTTGCTGGTGGGTTTGCAAACTTTATGTAAGTAGGTTCATTTACTACAACCCGACTTGCTTCACTAAGGAATACAGGTCAGAACCTTTTGTTTTGCATGGGAGACACCTCTCTAGAGTTGCATTAAGATTTCTTCCCCTTTCTTACCTAAAAGAAAATGAAAAACTAATCACTCCTTAAAAAGAAATATCAATTAAAAGAGTTTCTTTGAGCCCCGCTATGTCAGTTACAGACACAACATTCCAGATCTTACATGCTCTTTGGCATTTATGCTTTTGTTACAAGCCTTCTCACAGCAGCGCAGACAGCTGTTTTGCTCAAGCTACTGGTGCTACAAACCTATTCAAGAGAAATCGCTGAAGATTTCCTGTTCTGAGGCTTGGTCCTGGCATGAAAACACGTGCAGCACTGCAATCATGCTCATGCCATCAGCAATGAAGGACAAATGCAGCCATCCACCACTTACACAAAATTATTTTACTTCTTAGAGGAGATTCATAGTAACAAGCATCTTCTGCTCTGCACCCCTGCATAGAAACCGATGCATGTGAGAACGCTGAAGTCAGACATAAACCGATCATAGCAACACTCAGTGTCAATTCCAGAAGCTACAGATTTTAAGGCCCACAGGAATCCTCTCTCCCCACCTCCTATATGGCACAAGCCAGGAAATCCTCCCCGTGATTCCTGCATCTGAGCCCAAAACCCCTGCAGTCATGTCTTTTCACTGCATCGAAGGAGTCACCCACTTATTCTGACGGCTAACTATCCCTTTATCATTATGAATCATTTTAACATCAAATTGTCATGGGATTGCTGCTGTGTTGGCCTGCTACACTGAAGACCCATCAAGTTCCGTGTTTACTCCAGTAAAAGTAACTCACTTTGATCATCTTAGTACTGGAGAGCTCAATTTTCCTCTTGCATGGGCCTCTCATGCTTTTTCAAACAAAACAGATACTATAATAGTTTTGTTTTGTTCTGGTTTTTTTATAGAAACACTTTATTGCTGCAGTCAATAACCCTGTGTATCACACACGAATAACCAATTACAGTTTAAGAAACTAAAAATAATTTGAGTGGTAATACTGAGAAAATGAACATACATGAAAGGATACAAAACTATACATTTAAGTTACTAGAAATTTACTAACTAAAAAATTCTGCAGAAGTGTGAAGTGTCTTGTATAAACTATACAACACATGCCAGTGTAAAGTTGTTTAACGTTATACAATTATCTATCTACAAATGTTTTACCTAAATACATGATCAGCTGCAGTTTTTTAAACAGTTATCTTCTATACAAAGACAAGTGCTTTCAGTACTTCATTGGAATATACAGACACTGCAATATCTCAAAACTAAAAAGATAATCACAAAACAAAAGGTCCCACTTTGAAGTTTTCTTTGCATATCTAATGTAACGCTGTGAAAATCCAGCCAGCAATATCCTTGCTTTTGTATTTGCCCTGTTTCACCCATATCTGAGATGAATCCAACCCAGAATCACCAACCTCCTTTTCATTGCTGGCCACAATCTCCATAGCAGACCACACCAGAAATTTGTATCTTAACATACCTCAGCTTTAGCAGAAATTCGGACCCAGGTGCCACTTTGTCCCAGATACTCACCCAGCCAAACACAGGGCAGAAGCAACTGGCTCCCACGCATGGCCATATCCATGCACCAGGAGCGGCATGCCAAGCACCCACCTTCCCTACAGCACCGCCACAAGTGGAACTGGTGCCCTGATCAGTACAGGGGATTGGCAGAAGTGGGCTTGGACAGGGGAGTTACTGATGCTTCCCAGGATTCCCCAGGCACAGCACACAGGCCCAGCACTTCCCTAACCCCTTGCAGATTCAGTGTAACCTTTGTTGAATCCCTCCTGCCAAAGCAAAGCCCATCTCAATGACATTCAACCAGAGGAAGTTGTCCCCAGGTCTGGCCATCTCTTCAGAACACAGGGCAACATTTTAAACACCACCCCAGCTCTCAAAATACAGGGTTACAGTTGAAGAAAGTCCTGAGAATTCATAGGAATTTAACATCTCACGATCTCTTAAAAGGGTATCAACCTTCTGCAGCACACGCCTGTATTTCTAACATAATGCATGTTCACGACCTGGCAGATAGACCAAACATGACATGGCAGGGAAATTTCCTTGGCACAGCTGGCAGTTTTTTGGACAGGATTTAAGTCAACAGAATGGGACTCCGGTCAGATGTCCAGAGCACGGGGCATATCCGCAAAGGCTCTGGCAATCTAGGGAAGGGGTCATGGTAGATGGCATTAAACCTATATTCCCTCCTACTTAAATTCTGGTCTCAGAAAAGTCCCAGGTAACCCAAACTAACTTTGGCCAAGGAATAAGGATTGAAAAAAAAAAATAAAAAATTCTGACTTCTATTTCAGTCATTTCAAAACCTGCCAGAAAGAAGTGTTGGAAAGCCTGACCTGACAGGGGGTAGTTGTTCCCCATACTGATGGGAAGGTTGGAGCTCACCTGAGCTAGCATCAGTGCCTCGCAGCTGGAAGCTGAAAATAAGTCAACAGAATCTCCTTGAGGAGAAAGAAGGAAAGAGCACCATTCAGCCTTCTCACACCATTTGATGGCACCATGCAGAAGCAGAGAACTGCAGCTCCAGAAGCCCACTGTTAACACCAAGCAAGAATCAGCATGAGCAGTGTGACCAGCATAAATGCCGCACTTTGACAGATGGATCTCGTCTGCAGCCCTTCCTGGTATGAGCATTCCTAAGCAGTATAAGGGGTTTAAATATTAGGCCTTAACTTTAATTCAGAAAAGACCTCCTGGGAGAGGGAATTGTTAGCAGCAACACTGGCTAAAACAGTTTCATCTGCAAATATTTTTCACCAGATGATTTTGCTGGAGATGATTTTTCTTCCCAATTTAAGATACACAGGGGCACAACAAAAACACCTCAGTATCCTGAACACACTGAACACTACCTGGCCTGCGCCACATGGAGCTTCCAAAACACCAAATGAGATCTCACAATGTTTCACCAAGATTCACGTATGACAGTGATTGAAACAGTACCAGCGCATTATACAGCATGCCATACCAGCACTTGTCAGAACATCGGTCAGACACCAGTGCCTCTCAGGTGTGAGCTGGAGAACAAGCAGGCTTCATACCAGAACTTGTCCATTTTAATTTCACCTACTTGCAGCTGTAACATGAGCATCTCGCAGACATGCAAGCCTTGTGCACTTGGGCATTTCAGAAGAACATGATGAAGGTGTGCAAGACCTGATATTTAACCCACCTGAGTTTACCTAGTAAATCTTTTCACAGAACAAAATAGAAAACAGAACAAGACAGTGTATTATCTGGGTTCTCAAAATAGAAGAGGATCACCCACAGCAGAGTTCAGCAAAGGGCCCCAGTAAATGCACTTTAAATTATGGCAGGCATAGGCAACAAACTCCACATGCAGATGGTCATGAAGACTGCTGCCCTGATACTAGCAGGGTATGTCTGCCTGTATCACATAAGCATGGGACATCCTGACACCTAGCACAGTCCACAAACCCATGCCAGCGCAGCTTTGCTAGGACTGTTTAGAGGTTTGGGCATTTTAAAACATCTCAAGAACAAGGTACCATGTTGTTCATGAAGATCACGGCCAGTAAGCTTCAAGCACGAGATCACGCAGAGGCACGCGCACACACGTTTTTCCTCTAACAGCTCTCAGAAACCACTGGTGTGTGTCCTCTCACCATAGTCCCTTCTCTGCCTTCTTTTACAAGATTAATTTAAAAATAAATTAATATTACATTTAAAAAAACCAAAATCACCGATCTCTTACTGTTATTCTTTGGGAAGTCTTAAAGCAACTACTTTTATTATGCAAAAAACTTGCTCAATGGAAGTTGTCCTTGAAAAAGACTAAGTAAAACCTGAACCAGAGCTGGGGGTTTAGTTCAGTATCTTGACATGTAAACAGAAGCTTTTACCTAACTGAGAATTCCAGGCAATTCCTACTAAGACCAACCAGAAGATTATAATTGACTTTACAGAGACTTAGGGCTCGAGCAAAGAAAGTCAGCTTTCAAATGTAGAGGCCTCACGTGCTGACTTTCTGTGGGGCTTCGTTTCCACTCCAGTCGCACTGAGACTTTGGTTAAGTGAGGGCTTGAAGCCGGACAGGGGTTCACTGACCCAGATTGGTCAAGTGGATCAACAGCAGACACCCCAGGCTTTGGGCAGCTCTGTCTGAAGCCCTGTAAACAGATTTCAAAGCTGTCCCTCTCTTCTCATTGAGGCTGACTGATTAAAAAGCCCGTCCCAAATTCAAAAGCACAGACAAAACTATTCTCTGACCACGTAATGCCTCACATCAGGACTAAAACCAGGCAGGTGTTCTTAAAGTCATCCAGTTAACACAATATTTACTTCCCAGACCATGATCTCAGCATCTCCTCTGACAATGTCAAATTCTTGGTTAATTCACACATAACACAACACTAAAGAAGGAAAACCAAGTTCAGCTATATTGACTAAGTATCTTTTTTTTCCAAAACAGCTCACATTTTTACCAATATAGCAACAAACTCTTTGCCAATGGTTTGGAATGAAAGTTACATCAGGTATATAATATGTGCAGGTGTGTTGATGGTCTGACCTGTTAAAAAAAAAAAAAAAAGCACAAAACCAATCCCCGAAACAGAGCATTGAAACCATTATGCATTGAAAACAAACACCGTACACATCCACTACTCCCCATACACAAGTCACAAGTGCAATATCCTTTGAAAAAAAATTGCTTCTCAAAGGAAACCCAAAGAGGCAGAGTTTTTTTAGTGTTATGTTTAGTAAGATAATATGGGCATGTGTTGGAAACCACAGGTTGGAATTTTTTTTAATTTTTTTTTTTTTTATAAGGCAAGAGGTTTACGTTCCAGAAGAATATATGGGGTAAAGAACGAAGAAATGTTTTGAAAATGACACATTCTTTCAAGTTTCATTCTCATTTGACATACATATTACAAAATAAAGATTTTTAAAAGTGCTATATGCTTTGTAAGTCTCATCACAATATGTAAAGCAAAATTTTACACCTGCTGCCTAAGACAAAATGTTAGTGGCAGTATTAGCAGTAGATTAGACTCTAGCTCCCTCATTTCCCTCAGTGTCTGGGACAACCTCCTTCATCACGCCTAAAGAACAGACAAACAAACAAACAAACCCCACTCTACACATAATCCAGAATCATTTAGAGTAATCTTCTAAAGTAACAGACTCCATGAAGCTGATGACAGTTCATTAGTGGCTTGCTGGATACCAAACCCAAGGCTCATTCTACCCAGTATCCTGTGGCTCTTTGATCAGCCAGTATGAGAGACAAAACGTTGAGAGGTATGCAACCATGATAACATTGACAGATATGCCAAAGGGATTTTAAAAAATTCCAACAAAAAACAAAGGTAAAAAAATTCATCCGCCAGCCCTCAGCTGTTAGCCGATTTTAAAAAGGTAGAGCAGTTTGCAGTAAACAGTGATATTTTAAATCTTCAAGGATATACAGAAACACCCCTCCCACCCAGCAATCAGACGTGAAGGATTTCTGCTGCACAGTCTTCTGGCTCTGTGTAATGTGAAGAGTTTGTGTCTGAATGGTGAACCCCAAGCATTTCTTTACTTTCGAAGTTCGGCTCCATTAGTGCAGGTTTTTCAAAAATATTTTTTTTGCTAGTTTCCGGACAGTTTTGTACATATATTACTCGGTTATATGCTTTAAGTCTCTTCCACAGCTGTACGTACACTTTGCATTGTACATACATGAACAGAAGTCCTCCCGTGAAACCAATAGCCACAACCACCAGCTTAGTCCAAAATGGCCACTCTAGAATCCCTAGAAGAAAGAAAATTAAAAAAGAAGAAGAAAAGAGGACCAGGTCAGTATCGGCTGGACTACATTGGATCTCTCAAAAACATCCTTTAAGGAAACTGTCACAGAGTTTGGGGCATGCAAACTATTGTTATTCTGCCATATTTCTTGTTTGGCCTTCCCCCCCCCCGCCCCGCCCCCTTCAGGTCAAACACATGCGGATTTCTACTTCACATATCACATTTATTCTCACCCACCAGAGAAAAACCAAAACAATCGATCCTCTGTGCCGCACAAGGGCTCAGACACAATCACAAACAGAGGCAAGGCAACAGCCAGTAATAAGTTTAGGGCCTTTTACATCTGTTCTTAAATGAAAATTGGATCAGACTATGAAAGGGATTCTATGGCACGGTTTCCTCTTCATAGCAGGAGACTTAGGTCAGTGACCCAAGAAGTCTGTTCCACTCTGTGATCACACAGTACCTGGAGTCATAGTCTTTAAACTCATAAGGCAATGATTGTTACCATCTAGCCTGACATGTTCGTTATGCAGACTGGATAATTTTATCTGCATCAGAC
Source organism: Burhinus bistriatus (assembly GCA_013397275.1). NCBI lineage: Eukaryota > Metazoa > Chordata > Aves > Charadriiformes > Burhinidae > Burhinus > Burhinus bistriatus. The sequence continues at coordinate 452,404 of VYXH01012182.1, read as the reverse complement.
CCAGTAACTTGTAGTTGAACTACAGCATCTCTTCTGATGCAAAACTGCAAATGTTGGAGATGCTGAAGCATTCTGGAAAGCTTACCCTCCGTATTAAAAATGACCACCATTACTTCTCCTGAATTTATCTAGCCTGAACTTTTAGATGCTGGATCTTGTTACATCTCTATCAACTACTTTTAAATGAGACTACTCATTTTATACATCTTCTGCTTACACAGGTTCTGTATCTACCCCGTTTCTCTCCTCTTTATAGATAAGCAGCATCACGAGATGGACATCAAACAATGCTGAATCACCCACTCTAAGGTTTCTCAGAGAATAAAATCATGGCTTCCCAAGTATTGAAAGTTTTTACCAAGACACAGGTCAGTGTTCTTTTGGAAATACATGGTAGCATGGGAGGAATGAAAATATTTTAGTCTCAAAATACAAAGGGCACTGTAATGTGACTACTGATGAAATCCCACTCATGAGTAAAACCTGAACCTCTGATTCGCAAGTGAGCTACCTGATGCCATCTGTAGACAGCAATAGCATACAGTTGCCCCTGTGGAGACACGAATGTATACCCACACACACTCCCCACACCCCCCAGCTCATTACAGCACTCCCCAGATTTAGAATCCAAACAAAGGGAGCAAAGGCAGCACTGTAACAAGTACTGAATACTCACACTAAACCTCCTATTCACGTTGATCTAATATATTTTTTGGCTAAAATCACCTGGAGACAATAAATCTTTGAAAGCATATGCTTTTCATGATCATATGGTAACCTTACACTGAAAGGCCAACAATATTCAGCATACATGGAAGAGATGGGGTGGGATGGAACAGAAACAAAAAGATTTCATTCAAAGCAGCTTCCTGACTGAAGTCACAAACAATCAAACTACAGCCCAAATGGAAAACGTTCAGTTTGAAGTGCGATTCTGCTCTGAAGAGACCGTAACAGCTCTGTGGATTTGCAGGTTTATTGATGCTCAGCTACCTCCCCAGATGACGCTCTTCAATCACCAGCAAAACATTTTCCAACTGCACGTCTAGTTGGCATGCAACGCTCTGTGAGCGAGGGCAGCTTGCCTCCTAACCGCTCCCCACCTGGGTAGACAGCCCGTCCCTTCTATCCCCACCTTCGGGGACAGCTCAGCTGCCTGAGAAGCAGTTCTGCGCCAGCTGCAAATTCGCAGCCCAGCACACCCAGGTCAGCGGACTTCAATTCGGTAAGTTTACAGCTGGCATACTAAAGAAAAAACTACTATTCAAGAAGTGAAGATAACCCCGCAGTAGGGTGGCAGCCACTACGTGAACTGCAGCGCACCTCATCGCAGCTGCGTGAATTGCAGTCCTAAGAATCAACCTGAATTTCTTCTGCTTCAGGCACAACCACTCATAAAAATGTCTCCAATCTAACGTGGCTCTCACAGGAAACTCGTGCTAACCCACCTCACAGATGACCAAACAGAAAGAAAACCCTGTTGGTTTACTCAAAGATTTGGATTTAGGTTCCTCTTACTTCTTCTCTTTTTAAAAACTGTTCTGGTTTTGCTCAGTTAAAAGGTAGCCATAGCAGCAAACAAATACTGAGCAGATAAGGACATAAGCAAGTGCTCCAATTCAAAACTAAATTAGCTAAGGCAGTGCAATTTTGTGTCTGGCTACGGCGGATAGCTCTCATACCTGCACATTTCACAAATGCAAGCTAAATTGACTTGAAATAGACTTAAAAAGCACTCACAGATGAATTTACACTGATTTAACTAAATCATTTTAGAACTGTGCTTTTAAACCAACCCAAGCTCAAGCTAACGCTGACTAGTCTAAGTATAAACATTACCTGCACACTCATGCTGCTCATCCTCCTCTGCATTTGGGATAAATAATCATTGCAACAGAGTAAGTGGGAAGATAAGCAAGCAACATACCAGTAGTCTGTCCCTGTTTAATCTCTTCCGCGGTCCTGTCTATCAGGACATAGAGAGACCACACAACGCAGGTGATGGCAATGATATGGAATGTTACAGAGCACACGATCTTCCTCCTCTCGCTGGCTGTCATCTGCAGCTTCTCCCACTGGCAAGGAACCCAGAAGCAGAGCAAAAGATTAGGTGTTTATTGCAGTTACTAGAGAGTATAAAAAGAGAAAACTGGTAAGAACAAAAACCAGGCAGGAGACCAGTTTCCTCCCAACAGGGATTTTAAAAGTCAGACGGCATTATTGCTCTGAGCACAGCACACGTGCGATGGCAGGCAGCTCACCCTGCTGCGACGAGGTGCTGCCGGAGGAGACCTCCAGCGCTCAGCTGCGATCTGGAGCCTCAGCACAACGCCATCCATCGCAGCCTGCTTACCCAGGCAGGCGCAACTCCGGCACAGAGGCATCCTCACGCGAGGCCTCGTGCAGCGCAAGCAAGGCTGCTCCTGCCCGTGTTCCCCACCGAACAGCAGGTACCCACAGCCACTGCTGAGCATCACGAGTGGCAAAGGGAACCCTTGCTCAGGCAGGCGTTTAATAAAACACTGCAATAGAAGTGATACGTGATCCAACTGACCAGTGCGGGCAGGACATCTTGTGCTGAGCTCTGTTAAGAGTCCCCCAATGCAGCGTCAAGGCTGTTTAGCTCTCAGCTCAAGGCTGCTCAGTTCTCACCTCCTGCCTTGGGGTTTCATTCAATCTTCACTTACATTTAACGCTACTTACAGCAGCGACACCCGTGTTTTATTTTCAGTGTTTCAAATGCACTTAAATACATGTGCCCTAAGAATATACAGTAGACCTGGCATGACAGCTTTTGTAAGTGAGAAGACGCAGCAAATTAAATCCCCAGACCTGCGTCTATCAATAATGGTTATACAGCTCAAACAGAAACCACAAAGTCAGGTTGCTGTCATTTAGGAAAGATACAAAAACTAGACAATTATTATAGATGCTTCTAATATCCAAGGAATTGTTCAAAAACAGCCTTTATTTTTTTTACCAGAGATACCTGGAAGCTTTTTCTAAAATTATTTTTTTGGCAATTTCCCCTGTGTATATGACGAAAGATTTTGCATGGGGGTTACACATCCCTCAGCATATCTGCTTGGAACAGAGTTAAGATAGGCTTTTCCCACACTTGCACAAAATATATGCTGGGACACACCAGCTTCTCATACATACCTATGTGTTTCTAGAGAGATGCATTTGATGTCTCCTAGAATAATTTGTACAAAAAGAGGATTTTGAAAAGGAGGAATAACATGGAAGAGAGTGAGGATGACGTGACTGATATGATTGAGATCACCCATCGTGTTGAATTGTTGTTTCCAGTGCTACAGATAGAAGAATGGTTGAACCCTGAAACAGAGACTTTGTGATCCTCTCTGTCTTGCCAACAAACAATCTCTTTGGCCAGTCGAAGCCACATCTCCAGTTCTGTGGGCATCCAAATCTCATCATGGCACAAGAATTGAAGACTTCCAGCAATGACATGCTAAGACTCATGTCATGCTAGAAAGCTATATTATTTCAATCTTCTTAGAAAAAGATTGGACAAAACATTCCCTTTGGATGTCATGTTTTAAACAGAAAATTGCTTTTTCATCTAAACAAACAGTGTTTACTTTTGACAGAAAGTATAAATTAATTTATTTTGTCAAAATGTAAGCATGCAAAATCTATTTGTGAATGCTCTTACAGAGCCACAAGGACTTGTTTTGATTAATTTATATTTCTCCTTTCTGTTCCACAGCTTGAGCTCCTCCGTTGGACAGTATCTCTTGTGAACTGCTGGCTCCACAGCCACCAAACCAACCCATACCATCTCCTCTCTTCAAGAGATATGACTGCGTAGCAAAAGAGAAGATATTCTGCAAAATATTCTCTAGCCCAGAGAGGAAGCTAGAATCTGTAGATCCCTGCTGCATTATTCCGATGACACAGCATGTGGCATTTCCCAATTACAATAGTCAGCATTTCTGGGTTTTTGAAGTGGTGTTAAAACAAAAAATTCACCAGAAATTTGGATTTAATGTCTTCCTTTTTCCCATTGAAATTTTAAAACGAAGCATCCCTCTCTTTTCTCCCCTCATCTTCACTTAAACCACGACACGTTTTTTTTCTCATCCTTTTCCCTTAGTAACTTAGTGTTTGAACAGACCAATGCACTGTGCTGTGATATAACCTTAGGATGCTGAGCATGTTTAATTCCATTTCCACCCTACAGACAAGCACAAGCCCTGTTATCTGTCCCATCCTGTTCATAATCACCAGTTCCACACTGTTTTCTCCTGATTGACAGGATACCATAAAGGCGGAGTTGAAGATACAGAGGCAGCTCATCTTCTGGCTGCAGCTGAACGTCTACAAGACTCTAGATATATTTGAGAGGTAAATTCCTTCTCCTTCTGTTTAGGGCTCTGTCCCTACCTTCTGGCAGCTGGTGTCTTTCTGACAGATGACCTGTTCCTATATAACTAATGATGCCGAGTGACTCATTTCTGAAGGTGCCCAACAGCTTTTTCCCACAGGGCACAAATACTCAGAAAACATTTCCCACCCACTCCAGGCAGAGAAAGCACAGAAAAAGCAGCAGCCAATTGCCAACAACAGCAACTCTTTTTACTTGGGATTCTCTAGAGTAATTCCTTTAATGTCCTGTGGCTGGGCTGTGCAAAGTATCGTCTGTGCAGATAACAGAGCCCCTGGCGGCCAATACTGCAGCTCAGAGGTACTATGCTCTGTGCGAAGGGGCGACCAAGGAAAAATCTGCAGTTCTTAGAAGGCAATGATTCACTGCAGTCATAAGCAGAGGTCATCCTATCAACCAAACATGCCAAGCTACATACTTTGCAGATTGTACAATTCCTTAAAAAAAAAAAGAAGTTTGAAATCTGCTCTATTTTCTGCTAGGAGTCACTTTTAGGAATTGGACAAGTCTCGTAACAGATTTCGGATGGCTCCAGTCTGGACTTCCCGCTCTGCATGACTTAGGCTCATCATAATTGAATTTAATGTTTCTCATTTATTCTAGTTCCAGACTGAGGTTATTGTTATTAACCTATTCCACTTTGGTAGATGTGGCAAGATTTGTCTGTGCTAAGAATACCAGTGCCTTCCATCTCAAAATCCTGATGGTAAGCACTAATTGAAATTGAAAGCTTGGAGGATGTGGGAGAACAAAAAGGATACAAGCGCAAAACTGGCCTTACAATACAAGTAGCATTTGAGTACCTATACTTTAAGTCACCAGATTTATGAAAGGTACTTTTCTATAAAACAAAAATACAGGTTCTAGCAACCTGGAGTACTAAAACCTAGTCAATCAGTCTAAGAAAAGGTAGAAATGAAAACATTTATTGGTGAACCTTCTTCTACTTATACTGTAATATTTTCACTAAAAAAGTTCTGCTCCTTTAAAAAGAAAAAAAGCTATAAATTTTAACTAAATTACACTCAGAAAGTGTGATTTAAAGTAAGTTTAACCTGAAATCCTCATGTTTGCAGGAGAACTTAAAAGCCATGTGGATCTCAGAGCAGCAAACTAAAGCAGATAACAATAATACAAAACTCCCTGTTTAAAAAAAAAACGTGGATAACCGCAGAGCAAATACCTTTGTGCATCAGCTCTAAAAATGTAACAGTAAAGAAAAAAATCAGGTTGCTGCATGCGCATATATGTATGTGTGTGTATGTACGTACATACACTTACACACAGAGAGCTGCTGGGCTACAATAGCTAACTCTCAGAGTTGGATTCTACTGATGTGGAATTTGCCAGGCCAAGTGTTACTTCAAATCCTTCTGCACCTATACAAAACTGAGCAGGCTTACCAAGCAGCCACTGAAACATGATAAATAGTGAGGGGTGCTGCGGGCTCATGGGCAAGGACTGCTTCTTTTCAGGGTGGATCTGTGTTCAACAAAGCATTTCCTTGGGGAAGCAGGTCTTGTGCCTACCTTTCGCAAAGGCTTCAGTTTTGTCTCCATGATGAACTCGTACTTGCACAGTTCACAGCATCGCGTATCTGAGCTCTTGATCCATTGCTGCAGGCAGGCTTGGTGCACAAAATGAAGACTTCCCGTGCAGTGACAGGGGGTAATCAAAGGGCTCTCATCATCTCCTTCACAGTGACATATCCTGAATCAGAAGCAAAGCTGCTCATTAGGAGAAGAGGAAGCAGAAAAGATGTGGAAGAGGCATGTAATATCTGTGATCATACACGGTTGTCCATTGAGGATCCTGAGACATACATATCAAAGGAATGCGTTCCATAAAGGAGCTAAAACTAAAGAACTGCATGGCTGCGCAAGCACATACACAGGCGCAAAATAATTGAGCACAGACAGTGCTAACTAGGCAGCTGCTTTCTAACAGATGAGGCGGACACACAGAGCCTGACAGAAACGCAGTATCCAAAAGGAAAAACAGGGTAAGAAATGACAACGCTTCATCTAGAACAATAGCACTTAACTGAAAATAGCATTTAAACAGATCAGACAGCACTTCCCAAGACAAAATATGCACAGAGAGGTACAGCTACTCATGGATTACGACCTGAAACAGAAGATAAAACAGATTTTCCAGACCAATGGTGAAACAGGCCACCCCAGTATCATGAAGAGTTAATTTAGACAGCCTGGGTTTTGCACAAGAGAGGTGATTATTTCTAGTGCCAATTGCTAAGAGACAAATCCACACTGCAAAGCTACAGCACTGAATCTCCCCAAAATACACCTGCTCTAACCGAACTAATGGTTCTGCTCTCCAGTTCTCACTTCGCAAGAGCTGCTAGGGAAGCATCAGCTCTGCAAAATTCCCCATTTCCCTCACAGCCCAACTGTGCAGACAGCAAGGACACTCGATATAGTGTTACTAACAGGTGCTGGCATTTGATTCCCAGCTTCAATTTATACACAGCCCTTGGGTTGCATCAAACATCACTAAGTCCTTCTAACCACGTGGAAGAGGTCATGAATTGAAAGGGGGATGGTAAGGAGCTCAGGGAACGAATACAAGTTACTAAGCATATGTGAAGTACGTCCTGGCATGCTGCCATCCCTGTCTATTACTGAAATCTCTTACTGATGTGTAGCATCTTGCCTCTTGCGACCTTGCTGATAGCTGGCAAGTGGAAATGAAGGAGTGGGTGGATTACAACAACGCCTTGTTGATGACAAGCCAGTACGGAACTAGATTTTGCTGGTAATGAGGGGGAGAAATCAAATAATATTGGCAAGTAGTAACAAAGCCAGCTTCAGGAAGTGCTGTCAGGGAGGAGAAAAATTACGATAGTAAAATGCTAGGTAGAGGGATGGGACATTTGCTCCTGTACTTGGTGACTCCTGCTCCTCAGTCACATTTTGGGGCTCAGATGGGGCACACCGGCAGACAGTCCAGAGCTGGCTGTTCTCACCACCTGTGAAGATGATTAATCCTCTGTAGTTGGAACAAGGACACCCATCCTTTTTGGACCTCACACTATGGACATCACACAGGCCCACCACTAACACCCAGTGCTCAGATCCCCCTTTCGACTAAGGCATCCAGAAAGCCCTTTACAAATAAAAAGAGTCTTGTGGGATACAAACTGTGAGGAAAAGATTTTTTAAATAAAAAAAAAAATAAAAATCTTAAGCTATACTGACCTGATCAAACAGTCTGTTTTCCTCCTGACTCCCCACCCTCTGACCAAACCAGCAGTGACTGTCAGGACAACACATTGCTCATTAAAAGCTAAGACACATTCAGCTTGACCTTTAATATGCATAGCTGATTCTCTCATGATATTCCCAGTTTGGGCACTGATAAGAGAAAAATACCATCTCAGAACCCCAAACCCGAAACAAATTGCAAGAGAATTTATTTGACTCCAAAGGAAGTTCTTTTGCTTAGTAGCCTTGTTAAGTGCATCAGAGGAGTGCAGGACAGCAGAGAGAAGGCTGCATGCTTCAAATCGCACATATTAAAGCAAGGTGACAGGATGACAGAAAAGACAGAAACAGCACAAAGGCAGGGGAAAGCAGAACGGTCACCACCGCACATGGGAGGGCTCGAAGGTAGGCGGTTCACTGGTAAACCAACCTGCAGGTATCCCCCGATGTGGACACAGGGGAGAGAGGGGGGAATTTTTCTGAGAGGGGGGAAGGGCAGTCAAGGTCACTGTCCTTCTCAACTGAACAGAGCGGTGCCCGCTGCTCTTTTGTTTTCAATTTCACTGAGGTGCTGTCCTCAAAGACGTCATCGTCTCCCATATCATCAGAGCAGAAGTCCGTGCTTTCCACCAGCACGCTGGAGGATTTCTCAGCTTGGAAGTGACTGGAATAGCTCTCCAGTTCGTGGAACTTATGCAGGCTGCTGGTGCTGGAGGTGTGGGAGAAGGAAAAAAGGTAACGCAACAGTTTTTTGCTCCTCGAGGTGTCATGGTCCACTTTGTCCTCCAGCAAGGGAATATGCACAGCGCTGTGGTTCTCTGCTCCTCCCGATGCACTCGAGTAGTTGGAAAGGGAAGGGATGTAGGAGTGCTTAGAATTGCTAAAAGAAAGAGGCCTGAGATTTAGCGGTTTCCTCTCCTTAAGATGAAATTTGTTAATCCTTAAACACTGCTCTTGAGTCGGGATCAATTTGCCTTCTGAGCGTGTTCGCTCCACATAGTCAAAGCACTCACTGGTGCTCTGCGCCTTCTGGTCCACGTCATTGAGGGACTTGGAGAATTTCAGAGTGCGGGTGGGCTTTATGTTCTTAGCAGACCTGAGTGCCTGGCCCCGATCCTGCCCACGGGAGATTCTCTTTGCTGCATGTAACGTGTCCTGACAGATTACTGTCACAGTGACCCCTTGTGTCAGAGGGCTCTGGCAGTGAGGATTTTTCAAGACAACAGCAGACTGCACTGGACTGTGATGACAACACTCAGAAAACACTGCACTGGAACTGCATGCAGAACAGTGGAATAAAAGCACAGAAAGTAAAAAACAATTACATAAGAGAACACATATAATTAAAAGTGAAGAAATGAGAATTACGGCTAGTGTGGGAATGGCAAACATAGCAGGGCCAAACGGTCAGTGGGATTCAAGGAAGCAGTGTTAGACAGCAGTCGAGTCAAACAAATGGGACGCTTCAAATGGGAACCCCACAGTGCTTACTTCCCCAGACGTGTGCTTTTTCAGTTTTGGTTTTGCTTAATTTGAACCTCACACGGGCCTCACCGTAGCCATGCAAACAACACACTTTACCTGCAGATGTCCTGGTTGGATGGTGTAACAGAAGTCCGAGAGAAGCTATGAGGCGCAGAGATAGAGGTTGGACTTCCAGCCTGCAGTGAAATTAAAACAAACAAACAGCAAGTCACAAGTTGGAAGAGTCTGGTATGCACAGCCATGGCCTTCAGGGTTAAAAACAGCATACGGAGTCAGGTAGCACTCTATATCAGATATTCAAGGGCTAGTTGCATGAAAGTATCTTTACTGTGAAATGCTAAAAGGGGAGGTCACACAGCCTCATCCTTGGGAAAGTAGTAATCAGAACAAACATTTTCCCCCAAGGTCAAATGCAGCCATCTCTGGAGCGGAACCTGCCAGCTGTCAAACATTGCACAAAACAATAGCCCAGGAAATGAGCAATGCTACAGTAATTAGAATAATTAGACGGAGGTGTGTGTATAGACTAGTCGGAATTTAGCTACCATATAATAGCTAATCCTTCTACTTATAGTGATGACAAGAGATTAGAGGCTTGGGTTTTGTTTTTTGGGATTTTTTTTGGTGTGGTTTTTTTTTTTTCCCCCACAAGACAGAGCCGTCAGTAATTCAGTAACTCGGACACTATTTGGGGCTTATTTTCTGTACTAGCGTATGCACATGAGCACCATCTGCCAAACGAGACCATTCCCAGAAGTACTCTGTGTACTTTGTGAGACCTTTCACCCTGCTCTTACTCCGACAGGGTCTTCCACCTACTTGGACAAGAGGTGTGGCAGCAGTCAGATTTGTAAGACCCAACAAGAGCACAGTGAGAAATAGAATACGTAAAGAATTCAGCTGAACTAATGGAAAAAGATAAAGCTAAGCTCTTGGCATATTTAACACTTAATAGACAAGCCTCTAAAATCAATATGGTAAGAACGATCATTGTCTCAGAGTTGGGACTCAATAGGCTATTATTATAGGCCTCTTCTGCCGCTGTATTCTGTGGATCACTAACAGAAACTCCTCAACTCTTCCCAGAGGTTTTTGGCGAGGAGACCTGCGTTGATAACCTCGTAACAGAGAATCTTTAAACCTGGTTCTGCCATGTTCTACAGCTGTTTATTGGACAGGCTGTGCCGCTCTCCCACCACTGCAAAACACTGCTTGCATTTCAAAATTCAAACAAAGGTCTACAGCTCTTTTGATCTGCAAAGCAAAGCCTGAAACCCAGGAAGGAACAATGCAATCAGCAGAACAACAGAAGTGTCAACACCACGCTGGGCTGCACAGCGTAATGCCAGCCCAGACCTGGGCCAGGCAACCACACAAAGCCAGACCAGGAAAGACCTCTGGTCATGATGGTGTGTTGCCACAGAAGCATGCTGTTCCCAGCCCCACACTTCAGCTTGAGATGCTGGAGCCAGCTCAGCCATCACTGCTTTGATGATCTCTGGTCATGGTGCAACACACACACACATACACACACAATGCATCTGCCTCAGGTCTCTTCAATTTTATACTTCATTTAATAAAACCTCCTATGGTATATTTTAATATTTAAAGGCTGCTGCAGGTTTTTACACTCTTATAGCAAAAGCAAGGTTCCTTGTCACCCAACATACTCTTCTTTCTTTGCGAGAGAAGATGGGTATACTAGGACAACACATGCTACTTTATATATACCAACATAACCATCATCTTCCGATTTACAGGACCCATCTGTTAAGGTTTTGTTTCTCTAGCCAACAAAACTACAGCGAACAATGTATCTGGCCTCACACTGGGATGTCTCGGGTGCACTGAGCCTGAAAAAACAGGTATCCATTTACAGCTGGGTCTGCAAGAGTCAAAAGCAAGACTCACACGCACACCTCTGGATCCGTAGGAAGACACTGTAACTTATTTCCCATCCTACCCAGTTAGATACACGTATAGAACAAAAACCAAGAGAATAACCTCGGGCAAGAAAGCAAACTGAATTATGCTATGACTGTGACAAAACAAATTAAAGACTTAAAGATCAATTATTGGCTTTATCCTGGAAACTATGGTTCTTCCCATTTTACACCACTTGCATATACTAATGATATACAATGCTGATCATACAGTGAAGTGAATTCAGGTATTACTTGGAAATTTGTTCTCTATTGGATGCTTAACCTCTCCTAAAAGCAGGTACATCTCTGACTTCAAATCCTATCTTTTAAAACCAGTTTGGGCACTAATTACTTTTTCTGAAAGAAAGACTGACAAGTTAGTGAAAGACCTGACACACTATAATCTGCTGCTATAATTATGCAAATGAAAATTAATAAGACTTAAATGATGAATTATTTAAAAAGACATATTTAGCAATTTTCTAAAAACAAAATATTGAACCAGTAAAACAGCATGTTGCATTCTGCCACGGAAACAGAGCCATATATTGTTGGAACTGAAGTCACAAATCAATTAATAAATCTGTGTCAGGTTTTATGTTATGAGCAAATCACAAAAGGTAACCTGCTTCAAATGAATCCAATCTCTCTACTCCTTCACTTTAGCAATGAAGCTTTCAAGAAAAAGACAGCAGTATATATGATGGGACAGTCTAATAGCAGATGAGTAGATTCAATGATCCAAAATTTCCCTTCCGAAACCATTTTACTGGTTTCTTGATCCAATTGCCTGGGCACCAAGACAGCGTCAAAGTCTCACCACTTGGGAAATCAAGAGGCTGGGACAAACAAGAAATAATGGAATTTCATTTGCATTTCAAGCTTACTATTCTGTTTCTAGATGCCAGCACTGCTCAGGGCAGCTTGCAAAAACCCCACATCTGAGCCACATTTCCTTTTCCTACTATCTTCCTGCTTCAATACAGGAGGTCCTTTGCTCCATCTTTATGCATAATGCAAATGCAACCAAAATATGAACAGAAGTTAAGACATTGGAAAGGCACCACAAAGCAGAACAACAAAACGCTGGAGGAAGTTACGCCCAACCCTCGGTTTAAGCTAACGTAAGCTGTGGCTACCACCAACAGCCATGGTTCAATGAGCCTCCAGTCTCTCAGTCCGTCCTCCTTTCCTCCCTTGCTTTTTGCTCATGAAACTATTTACACAGCTGCATTGCAAATCAGATTAGGATAGCGAGGTGAGGTAAAACTAACCACTTCTTTTACTTTGCTTGTTTAATGCCAGTCACTTCCCTAGCTTCAGCTGCCAGAGAAACATCAATCAGTTAGAGCAATGAGCTCTACGAGGCACAACTCACTGCTAAGAGAAGAGCAAAGTAAAATGCAACCTGCTGCCAAGAGCCCAAGAAGTAAGTTCTGGCAGTCCTAGAAGCAGAGGTGCACGCAGCTGACGCTCACCAGTCCATACAGCTTGCCTGGTTTACTGACTCAGATACAGCAGCTATCAGGCACTGAGGTGCCTCAGAAAAGCAGAAATACTGGCAGCCTTGGGCCAGAACAGAGCAAAGAAGAGGCAATGTGATCGGTGAACGCAACAGAGAGGTGGATCCAGCTAGCCTGGAGCTCTGGTGTTGCTCCCATGCAAGAGTCAGCTCTGAAGAGGCTGGGAAAATAAGCAATCAAAGCCTTCAGCACTCTGTAGCTTCTGGCACACACACCACCCTTACTGCCCCAGCAGCAGCACCTTTGGTTGGGTTGGCTACTTATGGTGGCAACGGCAGTAACAGGTTTTAAAGCACTCCTTGTCATAGGGGGCTTTTGCCATGCTCATTATGCGATGGGTAGCCTAAGCCTTAATCTTTCTAACTCCAGAATCACTTGCTGAATCTCTGTGGGTTTTCATGCTCTTCACATGGAGGAATATCACCTCCAATGACAAGCCCTAGGAGCTATGTGCTAGTGACTAACCCTGTAGAGCCAGACTAGTTGCCTAAAATAGTTCAGGACTAAAGGTCAATAGTCAGTTAATAATGTATATCGACATTCCCATCTATTGCAATTCAGTGAGGTCACAGTGTGGCCTTCTGCACTGGTGTGTAGATAATCACAGTGACTCTGAAGGCAGCAAACCCTGGAAGCCCTCTATAGGGTTGCCATCAGGAAGATATATATAACTTTATACATATATGTGTGTGTGTGTTCGTGTATATATGTACATATGTGTACATATACATAAACATGAACGTGTACATACACACACACACACGTGTGCTGCCATAGCTGGTTGTTCTCATTCTGCCCCCACTCCATGAACAGTGTGATCTGTTGGTGAAGGAACTCACCCTTTTCCGAGTACCTACTTGTGACTACACGCTGCACATTGAATATCAAAAAACCCACCCTGCCTCAGAAAACAAAATCATCTTTGAAGTGAGCCATAGTGAACACGTCAATGGGTTGGGTATATTCCAAGATAACCTGCTTATCTGAGATGGCATTTCTGGATATATTTGCCATCATCTCACTCTGGGCTGCACTTTAGTACTAGCAATTACACCCCATTTTAAAGAATAGGGCCTGTCACATTATAAAAAGCTTATTAAATTATTCATTGAAGGAAAAAAGTTAGAAACAAGTCCAGAAGAATTCCTGCACTGATCAGAAGTCTGAAGGAAGCAAGGAAAGGTTTTCCCCCACACGTGCAAAATTTACTATTTCTAGGTGCCACATGAATAGGACCAATACTGTAGCCCTACTATTTGTGCTACAAAAACACCTAAAAGTCTCAGCTAAGGACCTGGAACTAACATGACTAAGCACTATACACATTTAATAATGGAGCACACCTCTCCTTTGGGCAGACAAAGGGTTAGAGAAAAAAAGCAAAATTTTAAATCTTTTACTCAGGAGGAACTGCAGCACACCTTCAGACAAATACAAATTCAGCAATAGAGCAAGGAGCCAAACACTCCACAACCCAAATTTCAACCGGGCATTTTGATTATGGGTTTGCCTTTATTTTACACTGTGATGAACCCATTTCAAAACTATAGTCTTCTGCTAGGCTAAAAAATAAAATAAAATGACAGAGCAATAAAAATCCTAAAAGGTACCTGCGCCTGCTGTCAAAAAGACTGATGCTAAAAGATGTCTCTAGCACCATTAGACCATTGCAGCAGTTTCTGTCTGCCTCCCTTCCCCATGAGAACAATGGGAGCACAGTGATGGTCTTCTCCAGTCAGCCAACTCCAACTACCAGTCCTTCTGAGGATTAAAGAGACACAGCTGAGGTGTCGGCTAACTGGAGACATCTCCCACCACTGCCCCAGAGTTGCCCTGTCCCAAGCACAACCAGTGATGGAGGCCCACTACCTTTAATCACCACCACCCCGAGCACCCACCCTGCACTGTGACGCTTTTTCAGCACTGAGATCAGTGCTGCGATCGGCAATGGGCCACTGGGAGTTTTGTTTGAACCAGATCTGTCTCTCCTGGTATTAACACATCACAATGACAAATGTGGCAGAAGCACAGGGGAAAGAGAGAATCTGAGGGATGGTTATCACACCCTGTGTTTTAGAAGAACTCATTGCCAAAGAGCTATTTTATCTCTCTCACACAGATCCTATTTAAATGTGTATTAAAAAGGCAAGGCTGCTGCTAGACACGGACAGGGCAGGCACTTATCTTGCATAGTGCATCTCCAGAGGCAGTGAAAGCCCCAGGCCCTGCTCCCTCCTTCGTTTACACCACAGAAACCAAGACCAACCACCCCATACCTGTTCCTCTGGCAGCATCTAGGTACAGACAGTGATCTAGGAAAGAAAACAACAGTGATGGAGGCCTTATGAAAAAAGGCACCAAGTGCCACTGCAAGGCGCTCTATAGCTAAGTTGGCTAGTCTTCAGATGGGGAAAGGACATACACAGAGAGACCCAGGGAATCTGACTCTGTTGTGCCACCCCTGTTCCATTCACCTCCCCTCCCTTTGACAGGGACAGCCCCAGCCCTGCCTCATCCACCACGGCAAAATTCAGTTCTGTCTGCTCTGCTGAGAAGTCCTGAGCCTGGGCTGAAGGCAGGCAGGGCGGTCTTGATTAAACCCAAGGGACACATCCATCATTTCGCTGGAGCCACTGCAGAACGAGTAAAATTGCCTGGCTCCAGCCATCCACCAGGATGCAACATACTTGTGTTTTTATGCTTTCAGCAGGTGCTGTATCCCGTGCACATGCGGGCCGAGGGCTCTCGCTGAAGTGCACTGCAGCTGCAAAGTCTCCAATGCTCATCTGTGGAACAGACATGGTCATTTCACTGCACACATGCCAAAGGAGGCCTCCAGCTGAACTAGCACACCTACCAGCAGTGCAATGAGACCAACCAGTCGTGCCGAGTGTACTAACCTGACGCCTGAGATAGCCAGAACAGGCCACTATGGGCAGAGTGGGTGTTGCGAAGGGCAGAGCGCCCCGCTGACAGGCTGTTTTGGAAAGCTTTTCCAAAATAACAACATGACAGGATCAAACAACAGTAACTTCTGGTCTTCTCCGTTAAATTCTCCTTACCAGACTCATGCCATTTTGATTTTAATATGTACTGGAAGTTAAGTGTCTTTAATTGCGATAAGATGCATTACTAGGATGTGGTTAAAAAAACTGAGGGGGGCCAGGAGGGAGAAAATGCGGGAAAGAGGCATCTGAAATTTTCAACATCATCAACTTCACCATATAATTTTGGCAACAATCCGATAGGAATCAGCAGTCAGCTGCTGAAAGAACTGCCAGGAACTTTCTCTGGAGATTACCAGAGCCGAAGGCACTAGAGAAAGGAAGCTATCTAACCTTTCAAAATCTCCGCAAGCGTAATTCAACCTGCCTATAGCACAGGATTAATGTTGACTAAACCCAGTAATGACTACACAGGTTCTGCAGGGAGAAGAAAAAAAAAAATACAGCCCCTTAACTTAAAAATCTTCCTGAAAATACCTTGAACGGATTGAGGGAATAAAAGAGGAAAGGAAACTCCTGCCGGTTCCTCCCTCGCAGGGTGCCCTCATACCCGTATGAGCTAAGAATCTAGCCCCAGGAGAGGGGATTTATCACAGCACAGGGAGACTATTGCACTCCTTATGAACACGACTGCACCGTGCCCCAACATGAGATTACTCGCTCTTGTGGGTGGGGAAAAGAGCATACCTTAATCTTCACATTGTACAATTTTTCCTGTCTTTTCCTCTCCCCAATAGCTCAGTAGAAGGATTTTTTAAACTTTTTTAAGCAACCTCTCTTTCCCTACCCCCAGGCTCATGTACCTGAACAGAACACCTCTGAGCAGCAGTTCTTTTCAGTAAACCTCGGTCATCTGATAGACTACACGATAGCTAAGCTCTGCGACTGAAAAACCTGGACTGCTTTTCTACGGACGAACGCTTACTGAATCCATCAAAGCTTCAGGCAACAGTGGACGTGTGTATTCGTATGCTTTTCTAAATCTGTTCCAAGCTGATGAACAGCCTAAATGGATTTTAAATTTCATAGCAAGCTTAGGCTACCACTTTGCGTCTGCACTGGCTGCCATTCAGCCCAAGAATAATTTAATACTTTCCAATGTGCTTCTGCTCAAAAGATAAAACTGTACAGGTCTTCAGAAAAGACAAAGCATTTACATTTTCTAAGAGGTGCACTTTTGATTTCTTTGCTGTGATCCCAGTATTAGCATTTTCAAAGCTTACCCCTTGGAGGGCCATGAAAATAAGACTACAAAGTGCTTCCCCACTACGCTAAAATCAGCCCTCCAGAGCAATCAGATGACAGGAACAGCACACAGATGACCTGAAGATATTTCCATACATCACATCATCAGTTTCAGGATGTATCACACACTTTAAAGCTAAACAATATCACCAATTTGAGTATAACTGTTTACAGACCAGCTTCGTTAGTGACCTCGTTTAATCTGCTTGTAAGCACAATTCCTTTATCTAAGAGCAGAGGGCATGAATTACCATCACTGTGAAAATACCCTTTTTAGCTGCTCTCAGTGACTAGCTGTGTTTTAGGGTCAATTTCATCTATATTTAGAGGACGAAGCTTCTATAAAGCTTAATTATTTCTCTGTGTGGCTTGTATGATGAAGGCACCAGTGAACGGTGGCTTCTCGGCAAAAGTGCTGGCTTAGGGTAAACAGTTGAGATCTGGATCTGGGCTGTCCACCCACCCCTGTGCCAACTGAGGGTGTTTCAATCAGCATTACTGTGCTTGAACAGGGCAAGTTGGGAATCAGACCGTGTCCAAGTCCCATGACTAAATCAATTCAACCTGCCTTCAACACTTTTTTTTTTAATTTCAAAACAAACACAGCAAATATTCCAGAAATTCAAACATGTAACATGCAGCAGATTTAAAAGGACTGTTTGAAATACACACACCAAAAAAGCAAAGAAGGGCCTGGAGGAATGCCACAGCCCCCAGCGTGCAACAGACTGCACAAAACCTAATGGTACCATATGAAGATCCTCCTACATCTTATTCCCTACTCCTTTTTCTGCTGCTTCTGGCCTCCACCCCTAGCGTGATTGTTTTTTCTTGGCCTGGCCACATGTACTAGCATCTCTTCAGCCTCCCTTAGTATCTGCCTTTTGGAGAACTGCCTTTTTGCCCTTTCCTCCCAGGGGACGGCTCCACCTGACCGCAATGCTTAGGGTCCATGTTTGGAGAGGTCCTGCTACCTCTACCAGCTGATCTCATTTTCAGTGGCACCATCTGTCTGCCTCCCTCCTTGACCACTTTTAGCCCTACAGCGTTGCTTTCCTTGGTCACACGGAGTAACACAGCATCCTCTCTTGGCTACAGGCTGAGTTCTGACTCAATCCTTTCCACTCACAGTGCACTGTGCAACTGCAAGCAGTGGAAAGATACACAGTAATAATCACAGCAGGTTCATAATGACATTTCAGCACCAGAAAGGCTTTGAATCAAGTGTCAGTGCCAAAGCGTTTGTAGCAGATTTGTAACATTGCTACACTGTAAGGTAGATTTGGGTGGAAAAATAATAGCCGAAACAGTCATTTGCAGGAAGCGTGATCATTATTTCTGTACACACACACACACATCAACGTATCTGGAAATGCCGCATATAATTGATTAAACTCAACTTTGGTTAAATAGCTCCTCTTAAAACGTTGTAGTATCAGCAAGCTCTGAGGATTTCAGAAAGCGCTACACAGGCAGCCAAGCATTTCCATACTTTTTTTTTTACGTGTATTCCATCTGCCTTTTTGGTCAGGTCGTTACACTATTCTAAACAAAAATAAAAGGCACTTTCCTACTAAATCTCAGAACTAATAAAAAATTTTCCACGTACTTAAACTTCCACACAGCATCCCACTACTATAATCTTCCCTGTTTTGTCCTACAAATTGCTTGCAACAGCCAACCCACCACCTGTAGTCTGCAAAATAAATTGTTACAGCTTAGGACTGAACTGCCTGGATGTGCACGGCAGCGTTGAGACGCATGAGGCAAATCAGGGGAATGATTCCACCGACGGGACTTCCACCTCTTGCCCTTGTTAGAAGCCATTTCCAGAGTGGAGTAGGTGCATGGAGTGGACCAGACACAGAGGTGATAGAAGAGCAGTAAGAACATCAATACCTCTGGGAAACTCACGTTTGCAACCAAAAAGTCTCACCCATTGAACTGGCAGAGCTGACTTTTGCTCCCCTTGAGAACTTCAGCTTTTGCAACACAGAGCAATCACGTCGAACATTTCAGTGTTTCAAGATGAATGCAAATATTGATGTCTCACTTGCCAGCGCTCCCAGGGAGAGCTGTGCCAGAGTGCAAGGTCCTCCCCACTGCACTGCCACACTACTGGTTCTCGATGAATTAAGAATGAACTGTGCAGCTTCATGTGGGTACCAACCTGCTGCTGCCAAAAGGCTTGTTGTGCCGAACTTCAGACACCCTGGGAAAAGTACAATGACACTTAATGATAAAACTACCATCTCTGCTGAACAATGCCTGAAAAATCCAATTAAGGATCCCTAAGAAGAGAAGAGCCAGGGTAAGAAGGAACAGGCACAGTCCCGTTTTAGAAGAACACAGATGAGAAGTTATACTATGATTTTTAGTTCCAAACCCGTTCTGTGAATGCACATGCTCTGATGTTGATAGCAAAACACAATCCCTCACCACTCTGTGATAACAACACGCTCAGCTTGGTCAATACCTTGTGCACTGCACAGTTGCCCTGCTCGTTATTTAAGACACCCAGTAATCTTGTCTTTCTGCTCCAAAGTGAAAGTTGCCTGTGCCCATATAAACTGTAAATTAAGAGCAGCCACCGTTTCCTCTGCTGGAGACAGGCATGAATAGCTTCCTGAAGTACTCAGAATAGGAAAAAGAGACTTAAGCTTGTCACAGCCAAAATGGCTCAGTCTCTCATTAGAAGTCATTATTAGCAGCAACATCAACTGTGGCAATGAAGGGCTGATGCTTATGCACCCCATGAAAAGTACTGGTCAACCAGCACCACCTTGCTTGCACGAAGGCTTTAAGCAATTATACTTGTGTCAGCAAAAAGGTGTCAGGCTTCCAGCTAACTAAAAATCTTCTCATTCGTAATGCAGAGGTAGGCGTAGGGTATGTAATGTAGTAAGTTATCTTGGATGGAAGATACTTTTTTCCTAATGGCATAACAAAGCAACTGTGCTTTTGATGTGTCCATCGGCTACGCTGAAGTGTGACTAGACTGGGCAGAGTATCATGCTTCCCTTACAAGATCAGGGCTTGTAATAGCAAACATTTAAAAATACTTACACAGTCATGCCCTGGTAACAATGCATTTCATGGTGCTAACAATAATTCAGTGTTGAAGCGACAATAAAATAATGTTTAACCACATATCCGATACATATTACGGAATGCATGGCTATACATATCTTACAGAGAACATTACATCAGATAGCTTATGGTATGAAAGAACATACTTGAGTGATGTTTTTGGAGTGATTTTCCCCCCAAGATAAGATCTCAGGCATCTGTCATCTGTCTTGCTCCTACCAAGCTAAGGAGGCTGACAGTGTGAAAGAGAAAACCTACTGTAGCTTCCATTTCATTTGACCTGTAAAAAGAGTCTGCAAAACACCAGAGAGTTCTAATGTTTCAAGAGTGACCATCAATGACAGACAGGCATAAGAAGCATTTTCGGCTAGTCACATTGCCACATATATCACCCCAGTTTCAAAATGAATGAAATCCCAGTATCCCCAAGTTTATTAAAGACTGAATTATATCAGGGAACATACCTTTGAGATGTTACTAGAGCGGCTCACGGAATGCCCCAAAGCCTTCTCATTCTGAAAGAGGAAGAAGAGGATCACTGCAGCAACAAATCACAGTTATGAGGATATTTTAGAGCTGGTATGAGTAACCAAATTCTATGGACAAAGTCTTACAGCTCTGGCTTTTAAAGATGTTGTTTTTATTGACATCAGCCCAGTTTACAGTAATCACTAAATTGCTTTGTCTGCTTAACAAGATATTACCTTGCAGAAAATCACACAGGCAAGACAAGTACAAACTGAGAAATACTAGAACAATTTCTTCTCTCCATGAATACTGCAAATCCCTTTTCTCAGATGGCATCTATTTTGGAAAGGATATTTCTCATCCCTGCTTCATCTACATCTAAAGGCAAGTGTTCAACCACTAAAACTGAAAGCTCTTGCTTAAAGAAAAACAAAAGTATCACAGTGATGTCCGGAAACAGTTGTGAATAAACACATGAATGACATTTCAGGAGACAAAGCAGAATTACTGAGGAACTTCCTGTTTACCACAGAACTCAGAATTAAACTGGAAATATCATACAAGATGGAAATACAGAAGCTGCAATTCTCAAAACTGAAATCAATGAAGACTTTAACTGCTACTCACTTTTCCGTGTGCAGATCCTGAATGATAAGGATGACAATCTTATCTCCTACCAAAATAAACTGTAGGTTTCATCAAGATATTTCATCCTTTACGGGTTCCTGGTTTGTGAACATCAGTTTACCATAAGTGTAACCGGACACAATTGTTCCACTGGGAAGCACATAGAAATTGCTCTGCAAAAACTATTTTTGATAAAATCTAAGAAGAAATATTTTTTTCTACACAAATACTACAAACAGGGCAAGTCATAATACTTCGTTACAGATCAGTATCCATGTTCCTCTAAGTCTGTGAAGCTGGGATGTAAACTGGTTTGAGATTTAAACCCTCTGAAAAAAGGGTAAATTCACTACTTTCTCCTATGCGGTCTATGCTGGGTAAGAGTTTCTAGAAGTACATCTTTTCACATGGGATTTTAGGAACCAAACTTCCACCTTTATTCCTGAAGAGAATTTAACCTAAGAAAGACACTTGGACAGTACCCTCTGCCAGTTTTCACTGGCACTGAGTGATCAGACGGAGCTTGAGTCCTGCGTATATAACAAATTGGGACATAAAAAACCCACCCCAAAACAGTCAACTGCAGTTAATCCTAGATCAGCTTGGGTATAGCACACTGGTTTCAGACCTCCTGGCCTATGGTTTGTTACAATTCAAGCGACCTTCAATGTCTAAAGCTCACATCAAGTCAGCCCAGCTGGCTGGGCACCCAGACGCTACACCCCCACTTGGAGATCCCCGTGCTCCCGGACACTTCTTCCTACAGCACATCCCCAGAGCAGCTTCAAAGCTTTGTGTTGAGAAAAGAGAGGCAAGGCAAAAACTTCAGCATGTGCTTACAAAAGCAGGCAGTCCCTTCCTTACAACACCAGTTGCCTCTCAACACAGAACCGGGCACTGCCTCAGTTGATGGATATAAATTGCACTTCCTCCCCTAAAAACATGAGGAAGCAAATACAGTGTTCTGAAATCCTCTGTACGTAGGAGTTTGAGTACCCAGAAGACAGTAAAATAGTGTTTCAGAAGAACAGAGGAGAAGCGACCAGGGAACCCCCTGCCCGTTTTGACTGATGGCCAAACTAAAAGTCAGCAGGGATCAGCGTAAGGTCTGTAACAGCTGTGGTCTAAATTACCATTGGCTTGAATGCCAGATTTGCATACTGCAAGGCTGGGTTTGATTTTCGAGATGACTATGAGCTTTTGTTACACAGATAACAGTATTCCTGGAACAGAAACAAACACGTAAAGACCCCCCCAAAAAACACGGACATGTTGCTTATGTGAAGACTAACACTGGATAGGACTACTGCCAGAACCAGTACAGCTAAGAATTGACTCTAACACTAAGAGAAGAACCTAGCTGATTTCATCAAAGGCAGTGTAACTATAGCAACAGGAAAAAAAAAGTTCATTGAAGCTACAGAAGATGGGAGGAAGAAAAAAGGGGGCAGGGATATGTTCTCAAGCTATGATGAAAAGAGAGCAACACAAGCTGGCAAGCACAAAGACTTGTCATTGCGTATGTGTGAGGTGTGGGGCGAAGCAGGCTGTGCTTGGCCTTCTAGGGATGCGTGGGAGGTAAACAAAGCAAGGCTATGTGGGACAAGGAAAAATGGTAGTGAAGAGCCGGACACGTGGCCAAGAAGTCTGCCTGAAGCAACGCATACAGCTCCAGAGAGGTGACAGTCTCAAGTCCAGCCCTAGGTGTCAAAGACTTCCGGGTGAAATTCCTAAAGACAAAATTAGACAGAGCAGAGGTTCTTCGCATTAACTCAATGCTCCCTAAATACCACTGTCTAGCTGAAGAAGACGCCTGCAAGGGAGCATGACTGAACTTAGACAGGCACCAGTGTTGAAAAGGATGTGCTAAAATTCAGTAAGTGCAAACAGGCTGGAGGACATGACCTATATTTCCACAACACAGTAAATGATGCAGAGCAAATATACTTTTAGCCGCACCACAGAAACTAGTCTTTCTGCTCTGCTCCCAGAACTGATCTTATCTGATGGATGCCAGGAGCCTTTAAGAGACAGGTGCTTATATTATCTTTATGGATCTAAGGTTGGAAACATACCTATGAGAGGTTTCAGTCAGTAGATGAATGCACATAGTTGGTTTTGTTATTGAAGGAGTGATCATTTTTAAACAAAAAAGCAGTCTTGAAAAATATTCCCTTAAGGGTTATGAAGTGCATGCACACATAAAGGACTCATAGCCACCTAAGTGCTCTTTCAAGTTTCAGATTCTTTACCACACAAAGCTGGTACATCCATTCATAAAGTCAACAGGAAATTCACTACAGCGTTACCCCAGATTGGCCAAATTCTGTACTCTAACGGGCTACTCACTGACAAGGAGGAGGAGGAGCATCAAGTCAGCCCTATTTGCAAGTAGTGATGACTGACCCAATAGGCACTACCAGATCCAACACAGACTTGCAAATATACACACATTTTCCAGGCTGGTTGGCTTGTCAACTACCAAGCTGCCCCATCACCAAGATAAAACCGCTTCAGCTCTTGGACACTAACTGACCCTGTCTTAGCCTGTCTTCTAATCAGGAACATTTTTTGAAACATCTGCTCCAAGTCCCACAGTTTACATACATGCAGACTTTAAAATGTGTTGGGCTGAAAAGATAAACAACTGAGTTTCACTGTGCAACAGCAATTTCCAGTCCACTATGACCACTCAAGTAGCACCCCCACTGAAGGAACGTACAGTGCTTTCTTACCCACTTCTGCACAGGACCAAAAAAAATTATTTATTTATTTTTTAAATCATTAAACAACAACAGAAACACCTCTAATACAGTTCATGAAGTCTAGCTGTGCTGTTTAACTCTCTTTTACAAATAAAATCATAACTATCTATCCTTCAGAAAAAAGCCATTAAATAGAGCCAGTGCTTGCTGGCATTTCCCATGCTGTGACACATTATGGATGCTGTATGTTTTCCAGTCATTAATACTGTAAAGTCATTAAAAGCTGTAAAGCCATGGAAGGAGTTCCTGGAATAGGTAGATTTTAATGGCAGGCACAATTACTAAGTGAGTAACAGAAACATTAAATAGATAAAAATTATTTTAAAGGCAAACATCACTGGTACATTCATCCTGGGATCTTCTACCAATTATTCACAAATTAACACTGATGTGAGAGTGGCAAGGCTAAGCTTCTATTATGGTACTGTCACTACCCAACAAATAAAAGTCTTTAGAGACATGTTCTCATTGCACAGTAATACATATTCTAGTCTGGTAATTACAACTCCAAACAAGCTCTCCTTCCCTCTTGCAAAAGCATCACTCTTTGCACTTGAATGAAAGGTCAAGATAAATGCAACATCTGCCAGCATGGACCATACAATTATCACCAGCCAAAGCAAGTGTCACTCTACTTGAGCAGATCAGTCTTTCTGTATGGGATAATGGGAATCCTGCCTTTCAAAAATCATTCTGTTCAACTAGAACCACCTGGCAGGCACTTAAAAAAAATCTAGCTAGGAAAAAATTACAAGTGCAACTTGTAACTTCTCCTGAGCCACTCACTGCCAGCTGCTGCTCTGAAGTCCCCATCAGAGCCCAGCTCTAGGGAAACAGAGAGGAAGGCAGAAGCAGGGAAATGACTGAAAAACAGAAAAACTGCTACCCATTCCTACAGTGACACTTTTCTCTAAACTTTGGATGTACTTGCTTGCAATTGCCTGAATCCCTCTCCCAACTTCCCTTTCTTTTTCTGTCTTCCCCTACTGGTCCCTACTGTGAGAGACAGAGCTTCCTCCTCCTTCAGCAGTTGCCCACATGTGCTTTCTTGCAGGGCTCTTCATCTTGCCTTCTCCACCTTGCTGGCTCATTTTCCCTTCTGCCACCATTCCTTGGTTACCCTTGCATGACACCTCTCCCTTTGCAGTTCAGAGATCTAGAAGCCGACTCCTCCCTCCCATCCACTCTTTTACCTGTCTTCCATATTCACTTGCTTCCCTACCATAACGCACCCATTTTCCACTAAGCACACCAGCTATGTCACTTACACAGCCAAACGCAGAAGCCTTGTGAACCCCAAAACACTAGTTCCTATCACCTGAGCCAGAAGGAGGGTCCTCACCCACTGATAACAATTCAGGCAGCCATAGCTGCTCTTGTGCGCTTACAATACCAATGCATCATGCTGACCTTTCTCCAGGCTCAGCTGTAGACTTAATACAGCCTCAGCCAGTGGGCACCCTAGAGAAATACAACTTGTGTGTCCTTGCCAGGATGGAAGGAGAAAAGTATCTTGGTAAAATGGTTTGGATTTTGTGTTTCCAACATTTGCTTTTCAGTCATTAAGGCAGGTAAATAGAAGACAACAGAGGAAGTAGTCTCATAGCTCGTGTAGCCTTCTTCTGGCTACAACCCTGACTACACACCTATGTTCAGTCCTAAGTATGGCTGTTACTAAACCCATCTTTATTTCTGCTCATAGACCTGGAGAAGAAACTGCAAGCCAGATCCCAATGGTTTAGCAAGGTGATTTTTATTCTCTTTCACTCTGGGAAAGGAGGGCAGAGGGCACCAGAGCAGGGTCCTCCTTCCTCCTCAAGCCACCAATGGCTACGCATGAACCTAGCACATGCCTGCTTCCTGAAGTCTTAGTTCTCTAACACAGCAGTGACCTGACAGGGCACGGTAATTCCCCATTTTGCAATACAACTTTTATGTTACATTATCTTACATGATAAAATGGGTTAAGATCCTCATCTAATGCTAAGAGAGTCCTTTGTTTTGATGATGTTCTTACTACAATGCCCCAGCCACAGATCCCTACAAGGTAAGTACTAACGCCTCAACCCGAGAGAGACACAGTTAAACAAACCAGGGTAGATTGGCCAGGGCACTGCCTACTTGTGGTTTTCAACCTGGAATCTGGAAGCCATTTTAATCTCATTCTGTGCATTACAATTGCATTTTACAATGATAGTTTAAGCACGAGATCGATATGTAGTACAATCACTTGCTGTTAACAGTGAGTAGCAAGGGCACCATTTCAACAAAGTCATCTGGGTAAATGGTTGCTCTCCTAAATAAAAAACTTTGCAGAAGATAATGAATAAGTAATAATTGCTCCCATTCATACAGCAATTCTCATTCTTAGTTCTTATAAAAATTACAGAATGGGACACAGAATGGCGTTGCTTCAAATGGTGAGGTGCCAAAGTGCTGAGTAGCCAAAGGACCCTTGCAGGGCAAAGCAGCAAGTCAGGAGTGAAACTCAGTTCATCCCTCAAGTCCCATGACCAGAGCACGAACGCACAGCTGTTCTACAAACACGCAGTCGTACACACCCAGGCACCGTTCAGGTTTCATAACTGTGTCAGATTTCCTAACAACCTCTTCCCAGAGTTTATGCAAATCTTGCACTGCAACCCTATACCTGAACAGTAGAAATTAAAAAGAACGTACACTTTAGGTTTGGGGAGAGGGGTTGTTATTGTTGTTGACAACACTGGCATGGGCACTTAATTGTCTGAAGTGGACAGAATGAGAGGAAAGAAATGGGAGAAGGCTTTGTGAATTATTTTCATATGTCAAAAGCAATGGATTGTTAAATTACAAAAGCTTTGTCAACACTAGATTTTGTGACTGACAGAACCCAACATTTAATTACTTCAGTAGGAAATAGTATTTTGCATCGTATCAACTGAATGTGGCCTTAATTTCTTTGGCAGTCACCAGGTCATCATGAAAGAACAATAAACTTACTAACAAAGCCAGTGCTTAGCAAACTTTTTAAGCCTTGCTCATTTCAAGTTTTTGTCCATAAAATATGTTGAAATATCATCAGAGTTCGTCAATGACTTTTGCATGTAGCTAGAAGAATAATGAAAGGAAGAATAATGGCATCTAATCAAAGAACAGTAGTGGCATCTATGCCTTGCATCTGTGCTCTTGGAAACCAAGGAGGGTGATGGAAATCACACCACCTATTTCCTTTGGAAATCACACCACCTATTTCCTTTTTTGCCTTCCTCAAGACCCAGTATAAATACTGAAAAAGGAATCCAAACAATCTGCCCCATCCATCTAATCCAGTATCTCCTGGTTTTGGATGATCCCACTTGATCCTCTGGGACTAGCAATTCACCAAGGCGCGCAGAAACCCAATATGAGATTTCTGATCTTCCATCACAGTGGAAAATCTATAGCAAGTTCACTGTGGATTACTCAGACAGCTCACTAACTTGCTTATTCATGTTCACATCAAGCCACTTCACGTAGTGGGAGACAAACTCAGAAAAACAACCTGAAGGCAAAAAACAAGGCTGGAAGTAAACCATAGGAGAATTAACAAGCTTTATTCCAGGTGCTGAACTTACAGCTGTGCCCGAGAACGTCAGCAACAGAAATGAAATCAAAAGATCACGTGGCTTTAACAGAAGAAAAAGACCAATGAAAGGAAAAGATGACAGACTGAATGGCTTTAATGGCAGAGTTCAAGGAATTCAAAGAACAGGCCCCGTGGAGGTTTGGGGAGGGGAGTCAAGGAGGCTAACAGACCACAAACAAGAAATATAAATGAGAGGAAATTCAAAGAACAAGGCAAACAGCAGAATGTTGAAATTAAAGAAGCTCTTGCCTATGTCTGCATGACAGTGTGGTCAGAAGCACAATGTGCTCCATCTCCAGTCTGCCTCGTGAATACCTCTTAGAGCTTGCATGGATGTGCCTGATACTATGCAAACCTGATGCAGGTCCCTACGTGTTCCAGATATGGTCCACCCATGTATAAGTCCTTACTGATTGTGCATTGCTGTGTGCTCAATCTTGCCAGTTTAGTCTTAGGAGTATGTGGGATACAATGCTTCGATCCGTTCTTGAGTCTAACCATACACTGGACAAGGTCAGGAGATCATTCTCTCCAAAAGCCCCTTTTCTCCATGGCTTTTTTGTCCAGACTTTTTTTCAACATACCATTTTTCTGGTTTTTGCATTGCTTTGTTTTACTTCCAAAGGCTCTATACAAAGCACATCTGCTTGTGGATAACCTGCATTTCCAGCTGCCATTTCAAACTGGAGATCTGATCTCCATTTCCCTTCTTCAATTGTTTGAGCTAGAGGATGACATAAAAACCCTCCTCTTGCTGAGCTGAGGCTGCCTCACCTGGAAGAGCAGATTTTAATTTCTGCACAAGACTGTCAGTCTGGTACTTTTCACTAAAATTACATTCATTTGCACGCTTACTATATTCACATGCCACGTGCCTCATTTCTAACAAAGAAAGTAAACCGCAAAGTTTGGCATACAACATGTTTTACGGATGTTCTTATCTTGCTGTTGCCAGACAACCTGCCTAAAATGGATGCACGCCTTTATGTGATGCAACACATAAAAATGAATCCTTCCCTCAGAGAACAGATTATATGAACTACAAAAGACGTGATCCAAAAATATACACCTTTCTTGATAATGGAAACAGTATGCATTAAGATTACCTGTGTGACAGGAAAAATGCCACTTCAAACAATTTCATGTATTTAACAGCAGAAAGAGGGATGCAAACACTGATGAAGCCAGCAATTATAAACAGATTAAAAGGAATAACATTCTATCTTTTGTGAAGTAATTGCATTTAATGCAACTGCTGGAATTCTCCTGGTACACTACACATGTCGATATGCCAAAGCAATTGACTATTTTAGACATTCACAGATTAAAAAAACCTTCTAGGCAACTTGTAATTTGGAATTTCTCGAGCTGCCAACAGACATAGGAAGCCTGCAGCCCAGATGCACTCTCCGAAGAGCTGGCCTTTTTTGGTTTCTACACCACTTTGGAGGTTGACTCTCTTGCTGCAGGACCATGCTGTGCGCTAGCAGGTGCTCCTCGGGCAGGATGGCAGGCAGCCGCACAGTCTGCACGTCGTGTGCAAGTTGGACGCAAAGCACGTGCCTGGATCACTGCCTCTGCTCAGCTAAGAAGGTCCTCAAAGCCTCTCTGATTTCCAACTCCTACTACACCACTGAAGTATACTGTTAAAAGAGTGAATCACAGAATCATCTCTTAGCCAAGGTCACAAAGGCCTCTTGAATCTAAAACCAGATTCAGAACAATACTAGAAAACTGGATACTTCCCAAAGCAAACTTGATACTTCAAGTTGCTTCTATTTTGCTCAAGGATTTTATCATCTTTTCCTCCCTTTCCATCTTAAGATATTAAGATTGCTTATTAACCTATTTCTGACTGCATGGCCCACAAGGGCAAATGACATTCCCTATAGCAACTAGAGAAATCACTTCCCAAATGATGCTGGGAAAGCGTTCAGGATATTTTTGGTAACATTTAACATGATATGGGCAAAAAAACACATGACAAAAGAGCTCTTGAAAGAGCACTTGTAGATATCAGACCTGTTTAGTAATACCTACTCAGTACAGACAAGTTTGGTTTTGCCTCGAATTTCATCTTCCCATTTTTATCACTGCAGTTTGCAAAATATTCTGACCCGCGGTATTTCAAACTCACTTAGTGTTAAACAATCACACAAATTTAGGTAACTGAGGAACTGGGTCCTATGGATCCCATTAAAGTTACTTAGCTAAACACTGGTTAGAGTAAGATCCTTGTAAAAATCTAACCTGTGATTTCTCTAGTTGCTATAGGGAGTATTGTTTACGCACATTACATTTCTTACAACAATTGTTTGTAAGGTCAGAGAGCACACAAAGAATAGTATCTAGGAAATACAACACATTCAACCATCCTCACAGAAATAAACAAAAACTACTTAAGGAAAATACCGCTCTGGAAGGAAAGATGACTCACAGCTAAGAGAAAAGGTACTCTTCATTTAAAGGATAGTGCATTTAAACTGCAGGACAAGAATCTTCTAAAGCATAAGTTTGCTAATAAAAAAATATATTAAATGACTGTTCAGAGTTTCTGGCTAATGATCCAGGAAATTCAGGTGTCAACTGACTATTTACTCCAACTCAACTATTTACTCCAACTCGTTTAAAGAACATGCACGTGTGAACACTTACATACATTACGTTTTTTAGTAAAAAAGCTACAGAAAGCACACACACAGCCAACTACCCTCTCTTTCCCCAAAACACAACCCCTGATATGAGAAATAAAGGCAAAAAACTCTCTAGGTGTAGCAGGCTACTCTAACCAGGAACCCAAGAGCATTTCATATCATTTTGTCAGGGAAGCACAGCTGGTCTCACATGGGGCCTCACTTGATGCTTTGGGATGCAGCCAACTAGTGCGTGCCCAGAGAAGGTTACATGGCACCAGGCAGAAGACCAGTACAGGGGACAACATCATTCATGAGCAACTACTCATTCTATCAGCATTCTGCCCATTTGGTGCTGTGAACATTTAAAGTCAGTATACTATTAGAGTACCAGCAAGAGTACGGCAAGAACCTGGTAAGGCAGTGCTTTGAAACACCTGGCCACATCCCCAGCCTCCCATGCCATCGCTAACCACCCCCCTGCCACAGCGCAGCCCAGCCAGGACATTTTTTGCAATCGCATATTTCAGGGCTTTCTGCAAAATTCAGACCTGAAGAAGCCAATGTACGTCTCTTGCTTTCACAGGTCTGTCTTTCAGGACCATTCCCTTTGCTCACAGACCTGTGTGAACAACAGTGATTCAAGATGGCCATTTCTCACTGACAAAGCAATTCTATGACTTGCACAGTGCTAAAAGCTGCACAAGCCTCTTCTCTTACACACAGAGGATTTAAAACACTCTAAATGTACTTCTTTTTTAGCCTAAAAATCTGTAGTCATTAACTTCCACATTTGGGGTGCGGCACTTGAAATGTCAACGTATTCAGTAACGTTAAAGGACCTGAGGGTGCAGGTTCCCAAGAGTCATAGGTAAACACGTTTTGGAAATCAGCAAACAGGGGGTGTGCTGAGAAATCCTACATTCTTCAGTCACAAGCAGATACTCTGGCACTCTCACTCAGAGGATGTTTGGGACCTGTTACTCATAGGAGAAAATCCAGCTCGTTCTGGTTACCTTCCAACCATACAGCGGGAACAGGGAAAGTACAGCACTAGACATCACAGATACCAAGGGAAGAAAAATGAAAATGCAGGGAAAGTAAAGGACAGAAGCAGAATTTTACTGTGCTCCATTAGTCTTTCCTGTCTATCACTCATTAAGTGGGTCGCTGATACAGGAGCAGGATAAGAATCCAGCATCTGTCTGCAAGTCAGTTAACACCACCTAAATCCATGTCTAACAGGTGATGCTATCCTGTTTATCGATATTGGTCATTGGTATATGTGTACACCATGTTCCCACCTTCTTCACTATGTCTGTCACAACAGCTTACGCCCACAAATGAAAATTGATTAAAGAAATCTTTTCGGTGGAAGACAAGCGCTCAGAAGATTTAGATTCTCTACATTTTTGATACTTTTCCTACTCTCAGAGAAGATAAGCACAACACAGGAGGCCAACAGGATGAAAACAAAATCCTACAGGAGATTTATGTTTGTTTAGGAAGGTCATTTCAACTTTTTTATTTAAAGAAGTCATTGAAGAAAAAAAGATGGTATGGCCATATAGAATAAGGGGGAAGTCTTCCACAAGGGCACCAAAAGCAAAATGGTGAGCCCCGTTCTGTCAGGGACATCTTTTTTAGTTCTGTATTCAGCAGCAATGCTTCTTGAAAAGGAGGCTGTATCAGATCTTTTCTCTCTTCAAAATGGAAGAAGGAATGGGTGGAAAAAAATACTGAAACAGTATAAAAACCAAGGGCAGGTCAACAGCTTTTGTGTATGGTCACTAGAGATTAAATCCCAGCTTTATGGAATTCAGGAGGAATTCCACCATTAACGTCAATCCAGTCAGTAGTTTGGCCTCTGTTAAGTAAGAGATGCTGCAGAAATACAAAGAGTTCAGCGACAGACAACTGGGATGGTCAACAATAATAAAAGTCTTATATGAAGACAGCTGAAGCAACAGATTATTAAAGAGAAAGTAAATAAATAAGGTGAAGTGAAGAAAAGACATGTAGCTAAGTAACAAGACTTCACAGTCCCACGCCTTCAGAAGAACACTGGGAAGCAGGTGACTCAAGCCAGCTCTTCCAGGCTAAGACACATACACTTGGATGAATTATTTCCTGCAGGAAACAATAAACCAGCACTCCATGTGGACACAGTGGACCCACCAAAACCAACAAGAAATGCCTGCGGTCTCAGGAAAACTCAGACTGCGCCACTATCAACATCCTGATCTGAAAAAAAGTATTTCAGGAACTGCAACTGGTGGTAGGCGCACTTTAGCAGATTGGAACCTAAAGTAGTTTTTAAAATACTGACTTGCCTTAAAGCATGAGAAGCAAAGAAGAAATTGCAAGAGTCAGCCAGAAAAACATGTGTTTGCCTTTGCACATGGAAATCTACATTTGCTTCATGTTCAGCGGGGAGAAGCAGAAGCGCTTCTAAAAGAACCCCTGCGCGGGAAGGGACCCTTGTGCAGTGCTAACACTGAGCAATGCCGAGGGCAATGGAGATGCGTTGGCTAAATAAAGCAGGGATAAGCCCAGTGACCCAGCACAGTAGGGCAGCCAACCTGAAGGCCAACAAACAGTNAAAAAAAAAAAAAAAAAAAAAAGGTGCTCGGAGCACCCCTAACTATCACTCCTGGTCAGGGTGGCTGTAGCTGAAAAAGAGATGCTCTGTGTAGGCAGCCTCGCTTCCCATCACTGTAATCCTAAAATCATGAGATTACAGCGGACGACTGTCTGAGGCAATCAGATGGGTGACTAACAAAACCTACCGGCCGAAGAGAAGACGCCTTCCAGAAGAGCACTGCTCTTCACCCAGTTGGGAAGCTTCAGCGCAGTCACTGTCTAATAAGGAGGGTTGAGCCTTTTGTGTGTCTGAATGAGCTGAATGCCAGCAGCTGCCTAAGAACTAAATTTACCCCCGCAGTCCCAGGAACGCCTGCATTTTCTGCTAAAATAAAATCTCTGGGCCATTAGCCTATCGGAATAGAAGCTTTTCCACTTAACTGAAGACATTTACTCATTCTCTTTCCACATCTCTCATGCTCCAGTTCCAGTAAAATCCTGCTTGGTTTCAGAGTTTTTTATGGAAACACACATGCATCAGTCCAAAAGTACTGATATTATGCGAGTAGTATTAAACAGTTCACTGGGTTCCTCTGCCTCTCACATTTATTCCTACGAAACAGAAAATGAACTGCAGCTGTCAGAGTGCTGGCTGACCTACTGGGGACCGTACTGCATTCCTGCACACGCGCTGACATAGCATTTTCTAAAGTTTATTTCCCAAGGGGAAAGACTTATAAATAAGTCTCATATTCACTGTAAATCTCCTGCCCTTCATTCCCTAGAGCTTTGAGCATGGGCGGTTTTTTGTCACAGGAAATTGCATCAAAGTTTTCAGAAAAAGTGCATTAGCTTATACGATTTGCTTTTGTCAAAATGCCTTTAACCTGACCCCCAACCAAAGCTAGATTTTAAAAATCCAGTTTCATTCTTCTCTATGTTCACTGCTCTACACATTCATTATCTGCAGAAATCTGGACATCTATGAAATCTGCAGCTGTTTTAGAAGGTAATAGATTTCATTCAAATACATTTTGTATTTTTTAAAAGTAACTTTTAAAAACCCACAAAGAACCGCTAAATGATTAACAGCACTTCTGAAAATACATATAGTCAGATCTCTAGGGAGGCTGTTTTCTCTTGGGCTGTACACTTGGAATTGAGTAAGAAGCTGAAGCAATAAATAGGGGCTTCACCAGAGGCTCTAGAATCCAGCAGAGAGGATTCACTTATGAGGTAGGATCCTCAGATTGTCGTCTTTTATGTGTGGGGCATCACATTGACAAAATATTTGCTGATCCCGTTACAACAAGGTTCTGATCCAAAACTGGAACTTCCCAGTCCATACCTTCCCCCTCCCCCATCTATTTCTGATTCCTCTTAGTTTTGAAAATACAAAAGATAAAATTATTCCTAAATGTTAAGTATTATCCTTCCAGTTTGAAATGACTACTGAAGTATTTTCTAGGAGATTAAAGAATAATTAACTGCTGCTTTAGAAATCCATTTTTCTTAAAGGCTAAACCCCAGGCAAGTAATGTTGCCTATCTGGACATTACAAAATGTCAAAATTCTCACTGAGATTTTAGTTTTAAAGGGGCATTTCAGAAGGCACCCAGTGAAAAAAGAAATATTAGATAATGCGCAGGCATTCTCTAAAAGATGAAGTAGATGATTTGGCCGGATAAGCACTCTGGGAAAAGGCGGGAGTGCAGGGGGAAGGACTAGATGCTCCTGAGCTGCATCTTGCAGTGCAGGCAGTGGGACTGATGACGCAGTAGCATGGGATAAGGATGTAACCTGCAAGAACAACTGGATTGTGCTCTGAAATACAGAGACTTGAAAGCGTGAAGACTCAAACCAGAACATCCTGGTCCACATTCAGATTCCCCCATATTGGGGATTCAATACAGACATTTACAAAAGGCTAGCAAGATTGATGTAAATTTGCAGGGAAAGGCTAAGGGTTAGATACAGTTTACATTATGTCTTTTGCATTTTAACCCTTTGCCTCCCTGTCAGCATTCCATACGCAAGTGCTTTGCTTTGATGAAGTTACAAATGTCACTGTGTGTTTTTCACAGGCATCCAGGAGGAAATTCATTGAGGGGATTAAATAATTTATTGGGTCAGGCAAGACCTGAGGCTGGTAAGTAGGGGTGCCTGGAACAAGACAAGCATCATGAACAATGGGAACCAACTCAGAGGAAAATGCAGGAAGGACTGGCACTTGGAAAGGGTAACCACTTCAAAACTCATCAAAAGGTGCAGTTCACCCTGTAGTTACAACAGCTACCTATTAATCTTACAGCTTAATTTTTACTAATCCTCAAAATAGAGAGATGGGGAAGCTTAAATATCAGGTCTGGAAAAAGCCTGTGGCTCCTTGGACGTGCTTCCCATAGGCTCTAAATAAGCTTCACTTGCAAACTCTTGTTCAACACGTGGAAGGGAAGAAAACATCTCCTCTCTAGTGAAAAGCAGCCGGACAAAACACTTACAGTCACTTAAAACTCAAAGCTCTAAAACCTCAAAATAGAGAAATAGGTAGTCTTATCCTGCAGCTAAGAACAAAGTAGTACAGCAGAGAGGTAAATTACAAAAGCCAGAATTCAAAGAGACAAGTGGCCAGTTCCCTATAAAGACACTCAGAAAAACTAATACTTTTCTTGCAAGGTTCCTTAATACCATCTGCTGCTAGTATGCTGGAGGACAGAACGGATGACATCAAAAAGAGGATGTAAAATTGGAAGAACGTCTCAATACAAACATGCATTTAGGTAACACCCAAATAGTTACTGAAAATAAGGCTGTACCACAGGGCTGAAACTTCAGCACACAGTGAATGTGCTTCTTGTATAGCACACCTTTCCTCCAAAACAGTATTCCCTCTCCAAAGGGAAATACTGCAATTGTTCAGTGCTGAACAGTGCTAGGGAGCAGATCAAAATTAGAGCCGAACAAGACAATATCTAAGATAAAGATAGATACACGTCCCTCTAAGAGGGACATGATGAGGCCAGTTTGCAATGTACGGCCTCTTGCAAAATACACTCCTGGAGTTTGATGCCAGTATCCTGAAGTAGGCAAACGTGGCGGTCACTTGGCAGAGAACTCTGAGGCACAGGGAAATTGTGCTGCCCTGAGTGAAATTCACCCCCACTTGCCCTACTTTTCCAAGCGTTCTTGCTCCGTGTCACAGCCAGCAGCCGTGTCTGCTTACAGGCACATGGCTCAACAGTGCATGTGGTTTGCACAGGATGAGTTTCATGGACAGTGAAGCCATGCCAAAGCAAGGAGAACATGACCGAGATCTCTCCCTTCCGTTCTTCTTGGTCATAGAATGTAAGTCTCCAAGATGGATCTTGTCAGGGCACTGATCTTCACATGGATTATCAGACTTTGGGATCTGCCTAAAGAGCTGCCTCCCGGAGCCCACCACCTGGCAAAGCACTAACTACACCTTACTAAGTGCTTCCTCCAAGTCAGAAGAACGGTCTCATTCACCCCACCAGTCTTCCCCCCTGAAACTTTTCTATTTGTTCCCACCACTCGTAAACGTGATCCCAAATTCTCCTTGCACTTCCCTGGCTGTACAATGGCCTTCCGATCTCTAAGCATGGTGGTCCATGAGAATGCAGAAGGTGCTCCACAACGCCCTCATTCCCGTGCACAGAGGCAAGCAAACTGAGGGTAATACAAACAATAAATTAATGATGAAAGATGCCNTTTTTTTTTTTTTGGTTACAGGTGAGGCACCACAGCATAAGGAATCTTTTGGGATTCCAGATGTTGGGATTCAAGATTAAGAAACATTACTTTGGACAACAGTTGTGTGGGGACTCCTCATCTAGGTACTTAGGTATTTAAATTTTTCCAACCTTTGGCACACGCAGAAACCCTGCTGCCTGCGCTCCCAAGCACATGAGCATAACCGGAGCACAGCAGCGGAACTGAAGTAAGAGGATTACACTTCAGGAGGGACATGTTTTGGTGCGAGACTAGAGGCTTAAGGGGATTAAAACGTAGGAGCTGCTTCAGAGAGTGTCAGGGTGAAAAACAGCAAAGCCCACACGTAAACATTGCCTATAAGTAAGCATTGCTTTGTACCCATGAGCAGCAGTGAGATAAAGTGAGCAGGACAGCAAATGAACCAGTGACCACACCAACTGCATCTTCAAGCCACCTCCATTGTCCCCAGCACCACGTTAACTCACATCATACCTGCATCTTCTGTCTCCTTGTGCCTTTTAGCACCATTGCTTCTTCTTAGCTGCTGCTCTTCCCACATGAACCAGCCCTTTTCTGCTGTCTTTCTATTATTATCTATATTGTCTTTCTCTGTATCGTTCCCCATCACCACTGGAAAACTATTTGGAAATACTTTTTAATTCAGTGCAAGAAAAGGATGTTGTGATGCTATATAAAGGAGGGTGACTTCCATATCAAGAAACTAGAATGGATAGAAACATAGGTGTCTTCATAAGATCTAATCCTGGGTAGAAAGGGAAACTCCTGTAAGCTTTAGAAAAAAGGACCACAATCATTTTTAAATCCAGGAGGATTTTATTTTTCTGCTAGCTAACACTCCTCAAAGGTGGAACATTAGATTTGGCTTTCAGGACATTATGCCCTTCTAACAAATACTTACAGAAGCTGTAGTTTTACTCCCTGAAAGATATGGAGTTAAACTCACTAACAAGAGTTACAAGCGCTGGAGGGCCTAGCTTGACTGGAACATCCTATCTGGTTGTAATTTAGAAATCAGAAAACTGTGCCAAATTCAACTGATGCTTTCAAGAAAGAAGAGAATTCAGGAGCAGGGCTATGTGGTGCTAAGCATAACATGTGGCAAAAGGCTGGAATTGCTTCAGAAAACTTACAAGAAAATTTAAAACTATAGCATCCTGACAACAGGCACCAAGAGGGATGGATACTGCCGTATTGGGTAAAAGCTGCCAGGCATATTTCTGTCAAATGCATTAAAACATATACACACACATATATTAAAAAAAAACCCTACAAACTACATTTTTGTTTCATTTAATGGAAAGAATCTGCACTAGAGAGGGCCAAATCCCAAGGGCTACAGTAAACTAAGCCAAAGAAACCCTCTCAAACGAGAAGCCCTGCAAGTATCATGGGAATTTTCGTGACAAGGTAGTTGATTTCATTTGTATCACCGACAGCACCAAAGAAGAGCAGCAAAAGTTATGATGACCACTGAGCCAGGGCTTGGGAACCAGGAGGCTCACTCGCTATCTGTAGTCAGACCTTTGTGGCCTTGGATACTAAACCTTTCCAAAGCTCGGTTGAAAAGAATGGGACAGAAAGTCAGAGATTGCCTCTGAAAAGTGCTGACAGCTAAAACTGGTTCATGTCTATAAACGGTAAAGAGGAA
Organism: Burhinus bistriatus; assembly: GCA_013397275.1. Classification (NCBI taxonomy): domain Eukaryota; kingdom Metazoa; phylum Chordata; class Aves; order Charadriiformes; family Burhinidae; genus Burhinus; species Burhinus bistriatus. The sequence goes on along the minus strand of VYXH01012182.1, from coordinate 414,415 downwards.
GACAACTTGCAAAAATACTCGCGTTACATTGAGCATACTTAAATTCTCTTCCACTGCTGCTCAGGAGCTCATGTTTCCTCCTTGTTAAATTCACACTTCTTGATATTGCAGATGCTCTGTTTTCATTTCAAATGTATCTGTGTTCACCTTTCTTTTCCTTTCAGTGAAAAGCATGTTAACATCTTCCCTGGAGTCAGACATGTGAGAAGGCTTCTACTTGTGCTTCCACAAATCAAAAGCAGCTGCTACGTGGCATGGCACAGCAGAAGTGAAAACTCTTTTAAATATAAAGCAGAACAGGAAAAAAGGGAAAGGAGACTAGAGAAAGTAATAAGCAATATAACCAGCAATACAACTGAGGAGGAGAAAAACAAAAGAAACAATCCTCCACTCCCCCTAGTTTTTTTGTTTTGTTTTAATGGCAAGATGACTCTTACATTTCTTTGTTGAGTTTGGGATCAGAAATGTAGGTCTTCTGATGACAGACAATTTGCAGAAACCATTAACGTCTTGAAATATCAAGAAAAAGTAGACTGAAGGTCCTGCTTCACATGTTTCTTCGTGGGCTAGGGGAGGCTATCTAATGGCAAAGGAGAATGAGGAATTCCATTTCCAACCATACCCACTCAAGGAATGTCCTTGTCCCTGTTGTACCTTGCCCACTTCTAAGATAATGGGCTGCGGAAATGAGACTGTTAACAGCCATCCTACAGCTGTTGCATCTCAGAAATCCTTTCACAAAGAACCTTAGCTCCCACCACCAAGTCTCTTCCAGTTGACATCTGCCGTAACATTATGGTGAGTTTGTAGAATATGCAGTTTCTTGATTAAAAGAAATTAACACATTGTTTAAAAAAAATAAGAGACAGAAATCTGCCTTTGAGTCAGATTATCCCTGCATTTACACAGCTTGATTTTTCTATGGTGTCATATGAATTTGGCCTTTGTTCTATTTGTTTTTTTTTTAAAAGGCTACCTTTGGTTTATTTCTTGAATTATCACATATTTTGCTTTATGCCTGTTCCTCTCCACCCAGGAGAGCTAGTGACATTGTATGCTAGATAACCTGGAGACGAGTCTTAATCTTACCTCTAAAAGGGCTTTGCCTCAGTATAGCTGAGGGAAACAGAGAAGAAAAAGAATGGTTTATAGAAAACAATTCAGCTTGTAGTGAGCTAGAAATCTCATTATCTGTAACATATGCAACACTGGTGCTTACAGTTTATTAGGAGGACTGATGTCCTCTTATTTTTAAACCACACTGTGTAGGCTAAGGCTACCTTACTTAGGAATTGTCTTGGTCCTGGCACCACTCTTCAACTCCTCTTCCCACTTAACATAGCATTTTTTGACCGAAGAGAAAATGCCCAATGCATAATTAAAACTTGGATAAGGTTGCAATTTGTTTAAATGTCACAGGTATGCCATGAAAAACCATGATACAAAAGCAACTCATATCCACACAAAACTCCCTGCCTCGCACAGCCAGTATTAGTTTTCCAGTCAAAATAAGCTTTATGGACAGAGAGATCATTTTAGTTTTTCTTTTGCCTCTCTACAGTGTGTTTGCCATTTGAGTACAAGTATTGTGGTAAATCATGAGCCTTCAAAGTACAGCTCAGGTTTTTAGCTCTCTTACCCTTACAGCCGTAAGAAAAAAAAAAAAAAAAAAAAAAAAAAAAAATTTTTTTTNAAAAAAAAAAAAAGATAAAAAGTCTTTTCATTGTGAAAATGCTTCCAGTTGAAATACACAGGCAGACCGAAACAGCTGGTCAAGTGGGGGCAAGTCATTCAGCTAAAATGCTGATGTGGCAATGATGGAGTATAGTAACAATAACTTGTCAACCCAAGGTTGATGAAAAAAAACAGGGACACTTATAAAACGTTGCCCCTTTGAAACCAGAGCTCCCAAGCTTTCCCATACACAAAGCCATTTCAGGGATGCTGACTGCAGCTAGGCTCATCGTTTCTTAATTTAAGAGCTTCTGTCCAACTGTAATAACTACAACATACTACAGGACAGACGATCACTAAGTCAACTCCTGCTCCGACCCCTGATTGTAACCTGGGAAATAGGAAGCCAAGAGAAGTCAGGAGACTAATTTGACTTGAAACAAGGGATATTTTTTAGGGAGAACAATGCACAGTCAGTGCTCTCCTGAAGACCAGAGTGGGTGCGGGGCCACAATTATGGGAAAGGGAAGTATAAAAAATAAAAATAAAATTTAGCAGAAGCGTAGCTCCTGAATAAAGCAGACAGAGAAAACACAGGGATTATTACTCTAACCAGGATGGCCCAGCCTGGATTTGAAAGCAGAGCTGATGCCTCAAATCGCCTAAGGTATTACATCTGTTTCTTCCAACTAATCTGACCCCTTCGAGACAGACAAATACTTCCTTGGGAAGAGCATTGTTACATTTCAAAGCCCTAATGTTAACCACTGAATGTCAATCGAGATAAAACAAGCACCCCAATGAGCCATAAAATACTAATTTTCCATTAGACAGCAAGAGAGAAACTGATGACAAGAAACAACAACAAAATTAGCCGTTAACAGAAACCAGATGGAATGGCAAAAACTATTCAAAGAAAACTATTAACTTAATATCAAGAGAAAGAAATAACAGTGTGTAGGAACCACAAAATGTCTCAATATGGAGACCAACCAACCATCCAGGTCAACATAAGGGAGCTTAAAATAGTTGGATTTGAGATTGCTTCCTGTTATGGTAGGCTAAGCTGGGAACTTGACATTAAATTAGAAAGAAAGGAAAAAAAGATCCCCAAACAAGAAAAACACAAAACCCCGTGTTGACAGCAGCCCAGCTGTCCAACAGAACGTGAAGAAACCAGGACCTGGAAGAACATTTTAAAGACATTTAGACATTTCTTCCTCTTCCTAACACTCTCCTGCTACCTCAGTGCCACTTTCTCTTTTCAACTGCCAATTTCTTCAGATTCACTTTTACTCAAAAAAAAAAAAAAAAGACGAT
>VYXH01012182.1:357464-411003 GCA_013397275.1 Burhinus bistriatus | reverse complement strand
AAAATACATGTTTCAAGCATTAGTTAAAAAAAATAAAATTAATAAGATTAAAAAAAGCCAACAGGAACTTTCATCTTCATAACCTTTCAGTTGTGTGCAGGACAGATGCATGGGCATGGTGCTTGCATGCTCAATCCAGAGATCACAAAATTACCATTTCTTTTAACATAATCACCTCATTATTTCAGTGCCACTGTTTAGATTTTGCTTTTGAAAGCATTACATCTCAGGAAGAAGCAACAGTATGCCCCCTTTTTTTTTTTTTTTTTTTGCCTGGGGGGGGGTGAGGGGTTTGTNNNNTTTTTTGGCAGAGGGTGGGGATGGTGATTTGAGTTTCTTGGTTGGGCGTTGGTTTTTTTTTTTTCTTTACTGGGACTGAAATTCCGGTGTTTCCCGCCCACGCCCCCCCCCCAAATGAGCCTGCCATTCACAGAGGCAAGACTGTCTGAGGTTATCACCTAGCCAATAGGTTGAAGTCATTCTGTCCTTCCTTTGCCACAAGGCAAAATGGAGAAACAAGGGATGAGACAAAGCGTGGTGGTGAGGGGAATAATCTGTGTAGTCTTTCAGCCCTGACCTGCTTAACTGAAGAAATGGAAAAATCACCCTCTCGCAATGCTCTTCTACATTACCTCACCTTCCCTGAGACGATAAACTCTTTGAAGCACATCCTGTGTCTTTAGGCACTTCTAGACAGCTTTACAGTATCTTTCTGGTGACTGCAGATAACAACAAAATAAGAGAACTTGGAATAAATGGCATCTGTGGATACGCTCTGTCCAGCTGTATGATGAAAGGCTTGAATTGGGCTCTTCCGATTTCCTCATAGCTAGCCTCATAAAGAAAGCATATTAATTTAATTAATTCAAATGAATGAAAAATTATTCACTACCACGCAGGAGACAACGTTCAGGGAAGGATATTTTAACTCATTTCAAGAAGGGCAACTCCCAAGCAGACTTTGCAGAGCCTGTGAAGCCATACTGGGAGAGAAAACCGCTACCTCCTTCAAGCCCATTGTGGAACTGTACTTGTGAGAAGCTAAATCGCTTCAGTGATGAGAGTAAAAGGTGACATGAACCTCACAGGTTTTGCTCCTGAGAGAGGTAGAGGAACTTTACAACGTTGGCTGAAGAAAAGCAGCTCTCTGAAGACCTACCTGACTCATTAAATCCTAGTTTCTAAGAAGACTGGCAAAAGCATTGATTGCTTGGCTGTCCTCGATCATCTCAATCATGTAAGGTTCTCACACACCTGTAACAGCCACTAAGCAAATACATTTAGCAACACTAGTTATCTGGTGACCTTGGAGTCAAGGTAATAAAATTGTGCCACAAAATTCCCTAATCGTGGTCTTTTTCTTTCATCCATGTATAGCAGACAGATGAGAAAGGGATGTTGTTAACAAAGAAATGTATGGATTCCAAGACATATTACAAAAGAGTATTTTTAGCAAATGCAACCATAAGAAAGAAAGGCGTAGCTTTAGCAACAAGTGGAAAGAATCTGTAAGTGAAAACAACATATCCAGAATTGATGTTTAACAAAAATTAAACCCCAATGTCAAAAACACATCAAGAAGAGACATGAAAGGGAAGGAGAACAAGCCACAAAAAGACATCAAAAAGGAGAGGAGGTGGTAAGAACAGCATAATCTGAAATTCTCTCTATTCTTTACAGATTTATGATCGTTAAAGATCTAGACAGAAAAAGTTTCTTTTTTTCTTTTTCTTTTGTGTGTGTGTGTGTCTTGTTTTTCTCAGTAACTCAATGTAATAGTAACAGCAAAGTTTAGCTCTGCTCTCTAGCTCTGACTGAATTGTCTATTGACAATTGCCTATTTTTGCCCTTCTCCAAAAGCTCTTCTAACATCGTCATGCTGTGCCAGCGTTTCCCCATTAAGGCTGACTCATTTCTATTGTAGCTGACAGGACTCCTGCCCTTCCAAAACATTTGTAGTTCTTTGACATGACTCGGAGTGAAGGAGTCTATGTGGCATGTGAAGCAGTACTAAGAAATACAGAAGACATGGCTTGGTAGCTATCACGGCGCACATGACAGAGACACAATTCTCTGTCAAACTGCTCTTATTGCAAAACCTTTAGCAATTCGCATCATCTTCTAAAAAGTCACTACCAGGCACCCTTACTGAAAGTCATAGGGGGAAATTTACCTCTTGAAAGAACAAAAGTGTGGCCAGACAACGGTACAGTTGAGTAATTTTCACGAAGAGACAACAAATTATGCTCATCAGAATCACCAATGCTAGTTAGGGCCAGGCTGCCTTTGACAAGTGCAGTTAAAATCCACTGACACCACACAGAAATCAACACATCAAAGCTTTGAGAATTACAGTAATCACATATAGTTATTTAACAGGAAGCTTGAACAAGAGCAAAATGGGCAAACCTGGAGACAAGCCCTTTCCCCGCATTTCCAGGCACTTGTAGAACCTCTGCTGAAAGAGAATTTAGGCCTCAGAAGGGAATAGCCCAACACCAGTCCTAGTGAAGGAGGTGGTCACGGATACATCGCTGATTTTTGAGTCAGGGAGATATGTGTTTATGGTTTCATCGTTGTTCTTGCATGCTCCTTGCACAAGCCACTTCAATTTATACTTCAGTTCCTTAGGGGTAAAATGGAGCAAGCAAAACGTTTTCTTGCCATGCATGCTTACTTTTTTAGATTGAAAGTTTTGAGAGATGAAAGGTGGACTTTTCCTACATACCTACAAGACCTAATACCTAGTAAAACAGGACATAACATGAGCGGTCTTCAGTCCCACTGTCACATGCCACCAAAAAATAATGCTTGAGGAGTGAAAGCCCCTGTTCACAAAAGTGACTTTAAGTGAAGCCTTGCTATAAACCCTGTAGAGACTCTAAATGTCACCAGAAACTGCAAGTGGAGCAGGCAAGAACTATAGTAAGAGCTGTGCTGCAAGAAGTCCAAAGGAGTATCTTGAAGGGTTTAAAACAGAGAAGGTAAAAAATATTTCTGGACAAATCAACAGTAGTAATAATTACCTCACCATGACTGATGCCACGAATTAACCTTTACAAAGAAGCATACTGTCAGGCAGCTCTACAGTGAGAGCCCAACGAAACCAACCCTAGTTTGAGAAGGAAATGCACTCATATAGAGAAGGCAAGTTTTATACTAAGCCAAAATCTCTCCTAAGTCTGCATCCCTGATGCCTGCCGTTAACCTCTCGCTCTCTGATATCCTTGAAGACTGTGTCACCCTCCTGCTGAGATGGTTTGTCAGGCTAAAGTTTTGGGGGCAGCAGGGCGGGGAAGCTACTTCATTTTCAGTTAGAAGTTGAATTTCCTCTTGAGATCTTTACAGACAAAGCCCAGTCGATACTAATTTCACAGCTGTTTGACAGACCAAGCCTGTATTTCTATTTGCACCTCCATACAAAAAAAACAAAAATAAGGGAAGCAGTATTACTAATTGATTGAATTCATATTCCAAATCAGATGCCAAACATTTTGTGACTGAGGATCAGAACTTTTACTAAAGACATTTCAAGGAGGAAATTAATTTCAAACAGAGTTTTTTTAAAGAAAAAATTACTAAACAAGGTTTTTTAAGAACTGCCACTCTGGCTATGCTTATTTTGCTTTGAATTCTTCCATCTTCAGCATGTGAGAATAAACAAGAAAACTTCAACACTCTCACTACTTAAACTCATCTTTGAACTAGGTCCGAGAAAAGCTAGTAGTCTGGGACAAAAAGGAAAAAAAAAAAAACAACAAAAAAAAAAAGTGAAAAATTAAGAATATTTTTTTCCGCAAAGGAAGTTTTGATGGCTGGATAAATGTCAAGTGACAATTTGAATTTTACATATTCAAGGCTGGGGTCCAGGTATTTAGGAATACAATCTTCAGCTTATAAAAGTAATTTTACAGAAATATCAGCTCAGTGCTTGGTAGTGGACCAAAAACCCCCAGGCATTTGTAATTATTAAGGAAAGGACAAAAAAACAAACCAGGAAACCACTGTCATCTTCTACAAGCCCAGAAACACTATTTTAAATACTGTGTGCAGTTCTCATCCCACAGAAATCAAACTACAGTTAGTAAGACTGAAACGTATACAAAAAGGGTAATGGGGTGACTGAATAAACGTACAAATGGATTCCATGCGAGAAATGGCTAAATAGACTGAGGCTCTTCAACATGGAGAAGAGATAACAGAATCACGATGGTCACGGAGAAAATAACTAGGAAACAATCTCCTGTCTCTCCAGTGAAAGAAACGGAGCATCCAATGAAATGAGCAGTTCAGAATAAAAAAGAGATTATTTTTTGCACAATCCATAGTTAATGGTGGGACTCTGTCTCAGGTGGTTTTGGATGCTCAAAGTTTTATTTGGGTTCAGAAAAAGCTATTGGAGAGATTAGTGGAACAGGAATCTATTGAGAACTATTAAATACAAATACAGAAGAGTCCTTGAGCTATAAATCAGTGAAGGCTGGGAGAGCTTTCTGGGGAGGCATCATTATACGCTTGATGATATGCCTACTTTTAGACATATTCCATAATTACATGCCTGTTTTTACACTAGTCCCCAGGCATCTCCCGTTGCACATTGCTACAAAGTGCTTTGGTCCAACCTGGTACAGCAGTTATCATGTTCTCAATTCTAGCTATGATCTTGACTTTGTTGACAACTTTAGCATTCCTGTTATCGTGAGCACATCATGTTTGGGTCTTTGAGTCAGTTCTCTGGAAAAATCATCATTCATGAGATATGCATTTAGTGCTGAAGGGCTCAAGAAAACATTATTTCATACACCTGTATAGGAGACCATTCTCTGAATTTAGACCTTAGTAAAAATAAGCAAATCAGAAAAACAACAATGCATGACAGGAAGGGACCAGGGGAAAAAAAAGAAAAAAAGAAAAAAATGCCACCAGCGCTTAAAATACCGATAGTGCGGGGAACCAGTCAGATGAAACAACCCGAGGGTGACCCTATAAAGCAGACTGTGCTTCCCTCTGCAAGATGACAAAACAAAACCGGATTCCCCAAATCCCAGACTGCAATAGTTCCTGTCAGTGCCTTCCTGACCTCCATTTTCTCAATGCTTTCAAGCTGCCAGCCTTCACTGGCTTCACACAAACTCCTCCAGAAGCACGGGAAAGGCACAACGGGTAAAGCTCTCTGCAGAGTTCAACACGTAGGTGGTCTGACTCGGAGAGGTCTAACTGGCCTATCTGTATTCATGATTCTGTAGCTAAACCCAAGGTCATAAGCATCTGTATGCCAATGTTTACAAACTGTGTTGAAATGTCTTTGTTAGCTTTGAGCTCGGATGTTGTGCGTGTCTACAGTCGTCTTGCTTCAAGATTGTTCTCAAAACATCGCTGAAAGGCAAATATACAACTGGGGAGCTCCAAAGCACAACTGCAATGACACACTACCATTTATTGTACACAAAACCTTCCAAAACATCAAACCACTACTTTACTTCCAACCTGTTCATTTGCTGTTACTGTAATACGAGTGCACAAATAAACGAGACCAAACCAGAGCTGTATAGCCAAGCTAGCACGTCGCTGAGCCCCGTGCCCGAGACTTGCTCAGAGAGAGGTGGTGTGCGGGCTGGCACCTCTCTGCACTAATGTGCTCACACAGCGTTTGCATCGGGCTTGCTTGCATCAGCAGTCAAGTCCTGACTTACTTGACTTGCAGTCAATCCACAGAGGTGCACATGGTTGCCTGATATCCCGCCGTCTCCACCAGATCTTACACCGGGTCACTTCCCTACTGGAAGCTTTGTATTTCTGCCTGCCCTCCAGTCATTCCCAGGAGGAAGGGAAGGATGGACAACATGGTTTCAGTCCTTCCTGCTCAGGTGTCATGGTATCAGCACATCCTGTGCCTTTTGGACAATGAGATGCAGGTGTTTGGGGAGGTGTGGTTGGGTGGAAACAGTCTCCATCCCTCCTCTTACTGACCCTCGCTTGTCACCAGGGGCCAAGACAGGCACCTGATGAAGTGGCCAAATCCATCCCGGTGTTGAGGCTGAAGCAGAAGGAGACGATGGCATCCCTTTGCCCTCCTCCACCAGACCGAGGTGCAGAGATCTCCAGCCTGGCACGCCGTGCTTCCTTAAGGAGGTGCAGAGGAGCCTCCCTCCTGCAGCCCCAGCCATGGGAAGAAGCCTGGCACTGTCCCTCCTGCCTGCTGGCAAAGGAGGGAGTCAGAGGGTGGAAGAGACAGCAGCAAAACCATAAGGAAGCTGGCTGACACTGAGAAAAGGCTGGATGGCATAGGGCAGGTGACAAAACTGACATCATGAACTCATGGTAATACATGCTCTGAATCAGTTTTACATCATTTGTCATCAGAAGCAATTTGATTGCAGCCCCACCACAGCACCAAAATACTGCCACTGCCCACCATTATGCATACTTGGAGACAACCTAGAGGCAGAAGGCCCTGAACTGAAAATATGTTCATTTTGCAGTACTGAAAAACTTGACTTTCAATCTAAATTTATCCTTCTGGTATTTTTTTGAACTAAAAAAATAAACCAAACCAAACAAACCCAAACTTACATCTGTTCTCACCACAGACTTACCTTTAAAATTTCTTGTCAGCTAAGAAGTAAAAAAACCCCTAAACTTTCTCCACTGCTTGACAGGTCATACAAAGAGGCCACCATACTTAGCCTTCCCTGGTTTTTACTACTTTTCCCAAGGACATCACAGCTGCAACCATTTCATTTAAATGTTGTTACAATATGATGCTGCCTTTATATCACAGAACTAGCTAATAACTCCTCTTCCATTCATTTCTTCCATTTCAGTTTGTGTCACTTCTTGCTGCTGCCAAGTACTGACTATTATATTTCTGACTCTACTATTAGGAACCTTCATATTCCATAACAAAGAGACACTGAGATAGCAGATAAAACTGGTAAGGAGTTTTATCAAGTAAGTCTCAGTCCTGCTCCCTGCCTCAGTCTGAACACAGAGCATCATGTTTCCTGTTCTGGCCTGATTCCAGCTCTTCACAGTGATGTACAGAAAAATAACCAAAAATTGGATTTGTGCCCTTTTTTCCCCTTAATCATTAGCTGGGTTTTTTGTTGTTGGTGTTGGTATTCAGTGCAAACTCTTACCTTCCTGGATCTGTTAGCAATGCCTGAAGTGCTCTGTTCAGTCCAAATATTTTCCTCACTCTTAGCTGATGGAACAAACCTTTGGGAACTTTTGTAGATATTTTGATCCAGAACATTTCCCATTTTTTTTATTATTATTATTAATAATGTCTGATTCTTAAACAAATTGTAAACACTGCAATAAAACTCCTCTCCCCAGGAGTGAGATTTTATGATCTACAATGTCATAGTCCATCCAGGTCCGTCACGCTTCAGCTGCACAAGGATTTTGAGGAATTTCTGAAGCACGGGCATAAGTGTGAGCACTTTCAGATGGCACATCAAAGATGACACTCTTATCTGGGCCCAAACTGGTTGAACCCGGAGGTGAACATACTTGAGTCCTCTCTGTGCCAATAAGGCTGTAATTGCTGGTTTGTGCTACAGTGACAGTATTAAATCTTATTTGATTATTTAAAAAAAATCAGCTGAGTCGGTGGCAAGGGGGCTGAGTACAGAGAAAATCTGAATGTGGATAGTTGAAAAAGAACAACACAGAGATGCTTTTAGAAAACTTCATTTTAAACTATCAACACATCAGCCCAGTACATTAAACATGAAAGTGCAGAAATAACTCTTCCTTCCCTATACCCTGAAGACTAGAAAATGCAACTCTGGACTCCACGTGTAACTGAGTAGTGAAGCAGTAAGATACACTTTAATGTTAAAAAAAACCCCACCAAAATCTTACAGTTTGAATCACATAATCCCAAATCCATCTCTTAATTCCACTTCAATCAAGTAACTGCATGCATGGGACCTCACAAGTCTAATAAAATCAGATAAAGAATCCTGCTAGTGAGCTTCCATGAAACAAGGATCTTATGCATTGAAAGGCCATACAATCTGTTGTGAAAGAGTATTAGACTGTCACCTCTCTATCGCATGAGAAATACTGAAGCATCTGCAAATTCAAGTAGTAGATCAACTCTTGCTGTATGTACAGCATATAAATTTCAAGATCTTTAACAGATGAAGTCAAAAGGAGCTTTCTGAGTTTTTAAAAAGTCAACATTTCAAGTTATTTAGGACTCCCCAAAGTACTGATGTGTCCCCCACTACCCCCCACCCCCAAAGCCACAGACTGATAGTGTGTCTGACAAAATATTGTCACTCCCAATTGTTAACAAAAGGAAAAAAGAAACGTCACTAAATATCATATTCTTGTGTACATGCAAATTCTATTTAGGTGATGAAGTCATCTTGGAAGGCAACATAGTGGCAGGCAGCGTACATTTAAGCTTCGCCAAAAGCATGTGATCATTAATCTCCTCCTGGGGGATTTCACATAAAGCTGACAATTTCTGCTTCCACCAGTAATGCTTATTTACTAAACCCTGGATTGGACTTAAAGCTACCGTGTTTAAAAGAAAACAATTTGTCTGTACAGCAAAGCACCGTTTCATCCTAGTTGTCTAGCACAGACTCTTGATTTTTGCTCTTTCAAGTTTGGGGGTTTTAGCAGCCCACCTAAATAAATAAATAAAATCCACCCCAGACTGACACAAACCCCCCAGGCAGGCAGGGAAGGCAGGCAGGCAGGGAAGGCAGGCAGGCAGGGAAGGCAGGCAGGCAGGGAAGGAAGGCAGGCAGGGAAGGCAGGCAGGACACACATGCAGCAGGGCAGTGAACAGCCAGAAGCAGCACACATACTTAAGACACACGCAGCAGATAACATTTGAACATTCTTGCCAAATGAGATTACGGGTTTGTATTCCTCCCTTTCTCACCCATGCACAACCCCACACATTACAGAGCACATAACGCTCGCAGAACAGAACAAAGACCCTTTGTTATTGTTCCATAAGGTTTTGCAAAATCCCCTTCTTTGTCTAAAACTGAACTAATAGCGTTGCTCGAGCCCAGATGATCTAAATTTACAAAGCTTGTACAGAGAAGGAATATAGATTTCTTTTAGAATGACTGATAACATTCGAAATATAGACAAGCTTTTGAGAACGCAAGTCCCAATTTACAAGCATCTTTATTCAGAAAATTAAAACAAAAGTAGTAAATACTGCAGCCATTCAAACGCACGCACTCTGAAAGGACACAATTGGAGCATAAAGCTTATCACACCCAGCTGTGTTTTAACAGCTCTCTTATGGTTACCTCCCCCCAAATAAAAGTGCTAATACCAATACAATTAAAAAGCCAGTTTAAATAAAAACAACCAAAAATTTTTCCAAAAACCAGCAAGTTCTCTCTCTGCTTTTAATCCCCAGCATCTTCAGAAGGACATTAGCACGAATGAAGGAAAGGCACTTAAAAAAAAAAAAAAAAATCAGCTTCACAATTAGAACTGAACAAAGTATCACACTAAAAGGGATCATTCCCATAGCACTCTTAATGAGGAGCCTCTACAGCAGCCTCTCCTGACAGGCTGCCCTGGCATACATATTTATTTTGCAGGGCTTAACAGCATCCCTACAACGAACTGTACGCCAAGATACTCTGCTGACAAGGCATTCTCCTACCTGAAGCTTCATTTTCCAGCACGAATGCATGTGTGTATCTTCAGTGTAGCTTCCCCCGGTTGCATGACTCCTGTTACCCAGACTAAAGAGCCGGAGCTGTGTAAGCAGAGCTGCTGACTGCCCTACATTTGCCTGCAGATGAAGGGAAAGAGTTGGTGCTGTACTTGCCTGGGCTTGTTTAAGCCCCCTAAATATAATACTAGTGTAGCTCAAACTAGACTAACTACTTCCTCCAGCTGATCCCAGTGAAAAGAGCTTGTGATGAATAATGCATGAGAGCTCCTACGAACACACTCCATTCCTTGCAGCAGCTGATGTCCACCTCTCCCCCCCTTCCCAAAAGCAATCCCTAGCAATTTTTGTGCTATGAGGCATAAAAATTCTCCCAATGTCCAAAGAGCAAGGAGGATGTCCCTTCCAGATCCATTTTCTTTCCTCTACTCATCACTCAAACCAGTAGATCTGGTGATTTTTTTAATTTATTTTTTTAATATAAAAATCTATGCAACTAGAAGTCAGAGAAAGCATGGTAAGCACAGAGCCGTATCTCTGGACTATACAATACTAGTACATTCAGTTGCTTAGTAATTAATTTTTCTTATTCCTAAGGGCTGTGATGCAAGAGAAGCTGTATAAAGATGAACACTGAAAGCAGAGAATGAATGTGACAGACCAGAAAATAATACAGCACAAAAGAAGGTGGGGAAAAAAATGCTTGCTGTAGCTGGCAAGTTCAGTTGACTGTTTACAGAGAAAAGAGATTGCTTAGGAGAACTTAGTGAGTGGAAGAATAGGGGGATAAATTCACATGATTCTTGCTTCTTCTCTTGAGCAATAAATTGCACTATGTCAGTACAACTTTGCAAGCTAACTACAAAAATCACTTACTTTCAGATAGTCTTCCAAAGAGTGAACAAACACAGGACTAATTTGCAAGTACTTTATTTGCAAGTGCAATTATTGCAATAGGCAAATGTCAATACACGCCACTTGTGGAGTCTGTTCCGTTTCTCAGAATTGTTTTGCTTTGATTTCGTTATTAGATACACAACAAATTATTGGCATCTCTCTATCAGTTACCTGCTGCAATCCACATGACAGCCGTCCAAACACAACTGACATGGCTCTCACAAGCTGTTAGTTTCCTGTGAAGGAAACATGACTTTAATGTATAATTTACAGTAAGAGAGTGCGTGCAGCTTCCTAAATCCTGAACTGTGGCTCTTCAGTTTGAGCATAACATAACTCTCCAGACTTCTCGGAGGTGGGATTTCTCAGGTCACATCAAAACTCAGAGACAGTCCCTGCTTTTGATTCCCACCTCAGGTGACTCACGCAGAAATGAGAGAGAAAAGGTGAAGGCAACTGAGAGGGACCCAAGAGCAAGGGATGGATATTCAACACATTAGAGTCATTTAGTGCTCAGTCGTGACTGGTTATTCCTTTCAAAGGACTCCCCTTTCACCTCTGCTAAGGGTGATCCTCCTGCAAGGATCAAAGCTAACCTTAGGACCCTCCAGATGACACTACCCAGGCAGTTGCAGTTATTTTCATGCTTTCCCTGGGACACCCTCTGGCCCTGGGAATGCTGTACACACCACAAGGCAGAGGAGAGGATTTCCCTTCCCTTCAACTGTGCTTTTTTTTCAGACCAGCTCCATCTTCTCTTCGTCAGTTCCCTGCCACATCCGCTTTTAAACTGAGGTTTTCGGATGACTGCACCCCATTCAAAATTCAGTTTTACCACAAAATTACATGGTACAAATCTTGCGGCCAAGACCACTCTGTACATACTTTGTTTCTCATATTCTGTCTCTCATTCATGGTCAAGGACAACACCCTGAGCTAGATGGACCTTTTGTCTCATCCATCACAACTGGTCCCATACTCTGAGCATGCCGCATAACTCGCGCTTTGTCCCTCCCTGCAGACCAAATATTCCTTTTCAAAAAGGAAAAGTCCAATACAAAAATCAAATCCACAAAAACATTATTAGATCCATAAAAAAGGCTACAGAAATACTTCACTTATGAATATCCTATGGATAAACTTCAAGGAGGCAAGGATTCTTAACATTTAAAAACCGGGGCCTTGATGTCTTCCCTCCAGCTCCTCCGTAAGGATTTTAAAAATGGGAACCAAGAAGCTTCCAGAGAATTAGCAGGGCTGCTGAAAGTGAGAAGGCAGGGGCCCTGCATACACCCAGCCTTCTGTGCTATGAACTACAAAGTAAGCCATCGGGCTGAACATGGCAGATGCAGGACGATGACTTTACAGGGAGATCTTCTGTTTCTGCAAAGGAAGCCAAAAGGACTACTCCTTGCATCATATGGCATACTCTGCACTACAAACTCTACTCTTCTACACTGTAAACAAACAGTAGCAGATTAAACATCTGAAATTAATCATTTAGAGTGCAACACACTTAATAGTTTTGAAACAGGGTATGTTATGTTCATTTCTATACAACTGACAATTTCAGAAACTCCAGCAAATAGTAAATAATAAGATGCAAGATTACCTCTGTCAACGGCAGGGTTCAAAACTCATCTCTCAGTATTTTCATACCAGATGAGCTTTGGTTGAACGACAGAATACTCTTCCCTCTCCGCGTCAGCCCTGCAGACTCTTGCACACCCTCAGAGCAGTGCCTGGTTTGGGTTCATACGGGAACAAGCACTTCGCAAACAAAATTTCTGCCTTAGCTTAACCTGGGCAACTGCACTGTCATCAATACACTCTCCAGGTGTTTTCTTTAATATCTGGAAGTTAGAGTCGAATTCTGAGATTTTTTTATTTTTTTTTCCCCCAGAGGCTCTAACTCTGAGGCTAACAGAAATGAGTTGCTGGAGGGGAGGGGGAAATCTGCCACAAACACACATTTGTATGGCTTTGTATACAGGGAAGTACGTATCCAGGCTCAGTTAAGAATTTCACACAGCCCTTTGGATATTTACCCTCTGTTCTCGGTACTTCAGGAGGTTAGGTCAAAGGTTATGAAGGCTGGTTTCTGAATTCAATAGGTGTGTTACTACTGTTACGAAGAATTATGCAAACACAGCAAGCTGGAAGAGATACCTGGTTTAATTACATTCTGCATCAGCGTTATGCCCATGGACTCTCAGCGGAACGATGCTTGCACGTGGCCCACAGGACTACTCCCATGACACCAGGTGTTATGAGTAAGTTTCTGGGAGAAGCAAACCAGAACACAAACAGATGAGCATGAGAGTAATTAAATGCTGTTTATTATTTCAGGCAGTTCTCTCCGCTGGGTATTCAATTTAAAACGTAAGAGAATTAAAGCCTATCTGCCTTCTAAAAAGGGTCCTTCATAGGGATTTACATAAAAAATCAGTGTTTTTCTAACTTTTTTTAAAGACTAATGAACTCAATTAGTTTCTGAATCCATCCTTTCATTTAACATAGCACGCAAAGTTTGTGTTTCTTAAAATCTAGGCATCTGAAATTTCCACTAAAAATCTGATTGTCCATTTAAAAACACCCACCCATACACAAATTCCCCGATTTCTATGTATCACAGCTTCAGAAAAAAAAACCCCAAAACATTGGAAACATGGATACTGAAAGTCTAAAGCCACGTGGCAGACAACTCCAAAGTGACATGAGTCCACAGATTTTTTTAAAGCGATGTGATATTTGACTACTTAGGGTTAACACACTCTTGAGTATTGCATCCCCAAAATAAAGCAATTTGGATTTTTTCCTCAAATATTAAATATTTGATTATTTAATAAAATATAGGAATTTAACCGATATGTTAATTCTTATGTTTATGAGGCTAAAAAGAGCGGTTTAAAAATTAAAGGAGTTCCGCTGAACAGCTTTATATTCCATTTAAAATGAACAGTATTTTGTAGCATTCTCCTGCATGCCTGAACAATCACGTTGCCACTGTGAAAGGAAAAGATGCAGGAGAGGCCTCAGCACAGCAAGCACTGTGCATAGCAAAATCATCTTTCATTCATGCGCACTTATTAGGTGAAACTTGAAATAATGTGTGCAGCGTCAGCTCACAGACACATCACTTCATTACATGCTTATGCTGGGGGCCAAGCTGAATCATTTTGGTTAAGTATTTAGCTACTGGCTGGCCAGTTAATTTTACCGTCAAATTTTGTACAGTCTATTTAGTTTATCCCATTTTTAAATAACTGCAACCTCCTGGGGAAATTCTCTAGTACACCATCTGCTCATTTCCTATAAATCCTCCTTTCAGACCTTACGCAAATTTCCAAGCTGCCCATCAGAACTTCTTTGATGTCTGGGTGAACCGCCTCGCAACTATTCTGAACAGAAACCTGCAGTACAAAAAGATTAGCTATCCCCTGATCAGTAAAATAACGATAGCGAAGCGGGTCATTTCTCTGCACCGCATCTCAAGTGGCAGATACACCCTCAGTGGGATGAGCACTTATGGTCCTCGCTGGCAACGTGTTAGGAAAGGACAGACATGATCCAGGGACAATTTATCTCACATTTTTAGCTCGTTATATTCTCTCCCAAGTTTCTGCATGCCCAAGCACCTCGTTTGTGACCATCTCAGTTGGTACTGCCTAGGAACAGCTGATGGACATTTCCCAGATCTAACCCCAAAGGAGGGTGGAGGGGAGGAAGAACCAATTTGGATAGCACAAGCATAATGGGGGCCAGGCGGGATAACGAGATGTTAAATGCCAAGCCGTGTTTCCTGTCTGCAAATTTGCATAATCATGCTTGTGCAAGCGCTGCACTGCTCCTCTCTGGCTTGTGAAATGCTGCAGGCTGCACAGATCCAATGTTACACCAGACTTTTTCCAAACAAACAAGGCTGGAGGGAGTTTCAGCCATCAGGAACACACCGAAGGACCTAACAGACTTTGATCCAGCAGATGTTTCTCCAAGCCTATGCGAATTCCACAGTGGAAAAAAAGTACTGAGGGTCTTATATCTATTTTTAATGGAAGTAGCACCAGTATCCAAACTCCCTACCAAGTGTTAACAAACACCACACAACATCCCATGCTTCCATGCAGTAGGCAGAAAGGGAGCAGTACCTGCAGGTGGGAGCTGGCTCTTGGCTGCTGCCTGTGCCTAATTCCAATACTTGTCACTGCCACAGTAAATTCACAATGCTGCAAAGCGATACAATGGTGCTTACCCAAGTACTGTGGCTGTCACTAATGCGCCTACAAAACAAGACTGGTGTGTAACAATACAGCCTGAAGAATTTTTCCAAAAAGCATTAAAAGATTGATTGAATGAAAAACAAACAACAACAACAACCCAAATCCACAAAAAGCACTTCAGACTAGAGAAAATTGGGTGATTGAACATGAAGTGAAAAGGCCAATCAACTAAGCGGCATATTGAGCTTCCTAAATGGTTTTGTTTCTCCTCACATCTAAAGTTTAAGCTTTTTGTTCTGCTTTTTTGGCCTCAGAAAATATAGCCGAGTTCAGAATAGTGGATCGCACACAAGTTCTCCCAAACAAAACTGCACATGGGGGAACTAATTAAAGACACTTTCACAAACATTTGAGAAATCTAAGAAGAAAAGTGAAAAACAGAACTTTGTTATAAAGAGGAACTGTAAGAGCTTCCTCAGAAGTTCCTCAAAAAAAAAAAAGAAAGAAAAAAAAAAAGATAAGATTCAAAGCTTGCAACAGCTACAACCCACCTAAATATTGCACAAGAAGAATTCGTCAGAAAGGATCCAACAGACATGGGGGTCAGGGCTCTGCAATGAACACCCCAAAAAAATCTGGTTATAAACCAGAACCTCAGACTTTGCAGTTACTTGCCTTAATGACCGAACTGAAAAATGGCAGGGGCCATAAAAATGGGTTGATCTTGTCTGCCTACCTTCACTCTGTAACCCACTGCGTGTGTCTCAGCTAGGACTACTCCAGGTAGCCAGAGAGAAGTCAGTTTTAAAGGAGGACTTCAGCAATCTGCTACTTGTGTTCCAGTTGGTTACCCCCACATCATCCTTGGGTGCGGGGGCACGACAGTCTGTGGCCAAATTGCTGGTGGTGGAGGTGTGAGCAGAGAGACTGGGGCGGAGATTTGCTGGAAGAGGATAAATAGTGAGACTGCATTTCAGAGGCCAGAGGAAACACACCTGGGTTTTGCTGGATGAGGTACTGGGGAATGGCACTTTTAAAGTAGTTCCTTCAAATGAGTAGCTGTAGCACCAGAGGTAGGGAGAGGTCAAAGAGAAGTCGTTAAGGAACTGCAGGGCTGTTGCAGTGATCAGCTACCTGCTAGCCAATTTACAGGTGGGCTTGTGTCGCAAAGGTTAGACTGAAACTAAGTAAGTTGCTAAAACATTTAGACTCCGATATCAGAACTCCTGAAAGCAAATATTTGGGTCTGGAGATGATGTCTAGCATATTCAATATATATTCCCGATCTCTCTTGGGGGCAGCAGGAGGATTCCTGGCAGTTTGGAGGCAGAGCAGCAGGGCCAGGCAGAGGCTAAAACTGGGAATGCTTTCAGGAGATAAGCAGCTGCCACTCGTCCTACTCAGCATGAGCCTGGGTAGACTGAGGGGAGTTCAAAATGCTCATAAACCTAAGCAGCAACAGCAGTGGTCTCTGCTGTATTTACATTCAAAAGGAAACAGAGGTTTATAGATGATAAGGGGGAAAAACCAGAAGAAAACTGTGGCATGGACACGATACAGTGGGAACTGAAGCTCTGAGAGGGACAATGCAGCCCAGCCATGCAGATTGTCTCTCTTTCTCCCTAGCTACTTTCATGGGAAAGGCCCAGTTTCCCATGGAAACTGCAAGCTCCAATACTTCAGTCAGTTCATTCTAGTAACCATTAGAAAGCATCTTTCAAAATGGCATTATTCATTCAGGCTCCAAAACACACAGAACAAGTGGTGTAAAAGAAGACCCTAATACCTGGGCATGTTACCCAGTCTCGAAATTCTCCTTGCCAAGTCTTGCAGAAGAAATGTCTCTCAGACCAGCTGAGCTCAGGATGCAACTGGGAGAAAGTGCTGCCTTGCTGCAGACATGCTTGCCCCATCTGGGTTGGGTTTTTTTTTCTGGTCAGCCTATCGTCTCCTATTAACATTTCCTTAGCAGTCTGCTTTAGCTCACCAAAACTCCCACCTTTACTATGTCTGATATGGTGGAGCGTTCCCTTTGATTTCTTTTCCCAAATTTTTCCACCTAAAAATGGAAGAAGAGATACCAATAGGAAACATGTTAAATGGTGAAGAACTGACTCCTGACAGATCTGAAGTTGGCCTTATCAACAGAGAATCAAATAAAGATGTTCGTGCTGTTCCATAAGATCAGTGCTAAACCAGGCATTGGTCAATATTTTCAATAATCATCTGGAAATGAATTTAAAAAAAAAACACAACAAAACACCATAGGAAAGTCGCTACCAGTTACATTTACAGGTGGCACAAAGCTTAGCAGGGAGGTAAAAATGATCAGGCTTACAGCCACTTCACAGACACTGATAATCTGAAATTGATTTGGGGGAAAGAAACCCTGTCCTCAAACTGTGTTTAGTTTTCAGCAAACTAAAGTGATGCAGGCTGTAACTGGAAGTTATACAGGCTTCAGCCTATAATGCAGGAGTACAGTACAGGATTTAGGAAGTTGCAGTGAAGTGACAACTGGAGATGAGAACCTGAAGGGGGTTTAAGGACAAGATTGATGCCATTCAGCCCTGCATTATAGCAAGTAGAGATCAGTTTTCCCCCTGAAATCCAGCAGTGCCAAGGTAGGTGCTGGAGAACTGAGAGAGGACAACTGCAACTACAATAAAACCCTAAAAGCAGGAGCAGCACAGCTTGCCTTGTAATTAAGACACTTGGACCTCTGGTGTCCCAATCTTTCCTTTCAAATAGAAGGAGAAGGGGCTGAAAAGGATCTCTTCCCATCCCTCACTCCCCCCAAACATTTTCAAAGCTACAGGAAACACCCTACTGGGAGATATTCAAGAATTTTATCTGTAAATTTATCTAGAAAGAGGATGACCTAACTTGTTTGTAACACACTGATAGGTCCAAAAGCATAATTAAGAGCCTGTTGCAATTAATGGAGAAAGAGTCACCAACAACCAGCAGCTGGGAGCTGAAGCCAGAAAACTTCAGAATTAAAAAATAATAAAAAAGTTGGGTGTGTTTTCTGTGAACTGTGATGGTGGTTGGCATGGAAACAAACTACTGAGTAAGAGAGAAGATTTACCCTTCATCTTCAAGTCAAGGCTGGAGGTTCAAGTGCCTCTTCCACATACCACGAGTTATGGGTTCAACGTATGTTGCATCTAGTTACCCCTGTAACACAGGTCATTACAAGTCAGATGTGGCCATCCTTGCTGGCTTTAAACATCACAAACTTCAAAGGAGTCATTAAAATAAAACAAGCCATTCTCAACCAGACTGATGGGAAAGGGTTTAGGGGTGGGAGGTGCTGCTTTTATGCTACTGACTTCAGTTAGAAACCAGGACAATCAGCCCTTTGTTACCCAGTGCCTAGGAATACACGAATCTATATATTAGATAGCTATGTTCTGCTCTGCATATTAAAAAATGACATACAAACTAGCTGGTTGTTTTTTTTTTTTTTAATTTAAGCTGTACTCCAACATGCCTTTCCCTCTTCTGCATGAACTTCATCACTGTATGATGGTACAGATTTTTTTACTTGGCAATTTGAAGCAACATAAGCCCAACAGGCAAGGTTTTCGTATTAATCACAGAAGAGAACCCAGTTCAGTTCTATTCCCAACTGTAAGGGGAGAGGGTATCTTATCTCAGTTTAAGCACAAATTAACAGTGGCAGTACCCAGCGGCCCTGATTTCCAAATGCTTCTATTAAGTACACTAGTGCTTCCCTTTTAAGTGCTTAACTTAAAAATAGCTATGGTTTAAAGTTTACAGGTACACAGTAGCTGTGCTTCCCTTTTCCCAGATGTCCCAACCTTGGTGTCTGAAAGCAGAAACAGCCCATTTAGGGGTCACTTCCACACTTCTGCCTATGGATGTTTCAGTAACTCCAGTGTCTCTAGAGTACCTGATGCTTGTCAGCAGCCAGAGGGGAAGTCACACTGCAGCATTTCATGCGGAATGAAGCTGTTTAACTGCTGTTACATTAACCAGCTCAGAGAAATTAAGACACAAAAATTAGTGAATGTTTCACTTGGTTGCATGTGAGCCTGCCTTGCAATCTTTACCCAAATAATGTGCTTTCAGCCATCTGCATTACAGTAAACATAACTAAAGAGGACTGCAGGGAAAAAACCCAAACCCAACAAACAACTCTTCCCTATTCTCTGGGATCAATCAAATGTTTTCACTGTTGTTATACATAAAAACTGAAGCCAAAAAATATCACGTAAGCCACTTACCGAGGGAAACGTATGGTGATGTTTCAAACTGAACAATCCAGAAACCACCTCCTCTGGCAGCCACTGCCTGGGCATAGTTACTAGAAATAGGCAGGCAGATGATTGCCAGAAAAAACTTTACAACTGATGTGGGGTTTGTGCATCCAGTCAGAGGTGACTAAAACATTTCCTGTTCTGAAACTTTCCACTCAGGAAGAGCCACCCATGTGTGTTAAAAGGCTGTTCCATGACCACTTCAAAGGAAAAATAAAAATCAGTTGATTAGTGGGTATTCAAAAAACCCAGAAGCAGCCCCTACGACTTTTAAACCTTTTTTTTCTTTAGGCTCCTCTCTCGAAATCCTAGAAAAAGGATAATCTCATACTTCTCTTAGGAATTTCATGCCAATCCATAATTCTCATCCACATGTGGTTGTGGGATTTAAAATGTATTACAGGAAGAGGGAAGAAAAGCTTAAAAACAAAAAAAAAGCATTATAGACTAGTCAATTCCATGGGCTGTATGGTAAAATCTGGCATCAACGTACACTACAGAGCTGATAGGACACAACTTCTCTTGCGTGACATCTATTCCTGTAGAGCCTCGGAGGACTTACAGACATGCCTCCTTTTATCTTCCCTGGAAAGGCAGTACTGAACTACGGGAACTACAACCTTCTGTTCTGTACAACCACTGCCCAAATGCTAGAAGATAGGCAGAGATCTGCCTCTTGTTTCTAGGAAGCATCTTTTTCTCTCTTAAATAGAGGTTAACATGCTCCACGCAGGGAAGCACAAGTCTAGCATGGGTGATGCTTCACAAGAAATCAAACTTGGTAGCCACCTCTGAAATGAGTCCTGGTATGGGCTGAAAAGCTGTCCTGAAATAGCATGACAATAAGAAGGGACAGCACGGGATGCCATTCTTCTAACTCATTTATTGTCTTTCGAGTGACAAAGTACAGAAGAAAGGATAGTATATTGGCTGAGAAAATCCTTGTTCAAAGAACAACCTGCTCTGCACAAATTTGCAGTATAACATGGGCAAGCTTTTAATGTCCATTTTTGACAGCTCTACAGAAACGAATCAGTTAATTAAATGGCAAATACAAAGCTCCGCTAGCAGAAGAAAGATCAATTACTTTGTTGCAAAAGATTTCCATGACTAACATAAGTTGAAGGAGAAAAGTCCATGCCTGACCCTCAGCGTACGTGTTTCCACCACACTCATTTCTTCACCAGCCTCATGAAACACGCTTATAGGAATTACATCCAACTAATCACATCCTCAGGAGCCATGATCTCAGGTGTGCTGGGGTGTTTCTAATATTTATTCCGGGTTCTCAGATTCCAGTACACTCAAGCCTACTACATCTGTTGCCAAAATGGCTCCTAGCCTGGCCTTGCTGGTTAAGGTCACCTCTCTTTTGATCTACTGTCATGGCTGTGCAGCATTCACAACTCAGCCCTCAACATCTACTAGTTCATCGCTGTAACTGCGAGACCATACGTTAAAAAGTGCACTGGAACTAAAAACATCATCTTAAGGATTTCTTCCCCCTCATCTGTTCTGCAAGTTTCCTGTCTACTAACATCACCCACTGCTCTTTGCATCTTCGTCTGCACATCTCAAGCCTGTTACACATATTAGCTAACCTGAACGATCCTCCCGATACAACTGTGCAGACAAAGGAACTGAAGCACGAAGTAGCTGAAGAGGTGACTGCCGGCACGTGAACTGGGGAGGTAGAGCTGGAAGATGCTTTTGAGTGGCACACACACGGCTGGACGCTGGTGTCAGAGGAAGGCAGGGACTCCCAGGAGGGGCTCCCACTCCATGTCAACATCAAGGGTGCTGGGAAGTACTGCCTTACACAGTAACGGAGTAATGCCGGCTCGCAGGGAGGCATCACATACCTCTTCACTCCAAATTACTACTGGCAGTCTTAACCTCTAGGTTAGGAAAAAAATTTCGTGCATCCTGGAGCAGCAGACAATCTCTTGGATAAATTAAGTGTGTATGTGTGGGTGATGGTATTTATTATGTCATTATATACCGTTGCCTCACTTCCTGGGCATACCGAAGCTTGTCCAAGAAGTTTGGGATGAAGGGTAAAGACAGAACTGTTACAAACAACCCTACATAAATACAGTAATGATGACTGAAATTAGCTGACATGCCACATAAACCCATTTCCTGTGTGAAAAGATCAAAATGTCTATTAAAGCTGTGGATATCTTGCACAGACAATCCTGCATGAAGACAGTTGCTAGTAACGCGTAAACCTAGAATATGACCTCTGAAGTAAAAGTTAAACCTGCAATCAGAAGAATGAACGAGTTGAAAGACTAGTAAGAAACACATGGTTCTGATACTTTCCTCCCTATTGACAAGATCTCTGTGTTTGTTTGCAATAAGAATGTGATACGGAGGGGGTTACAAAACCACAACAGAATCACAACCAAAAGACAACCCTCGGTCCTATGCTCTGTAGACTGGACGATATACTCTCCAATGTTACAGCATGTTATCTAAAGGAAAAGCATTTGGCACAAACAATGTGCTAAGGAGCCATTAAATAAGGAACAGAACATATATACTGTTTTGTGGGGGTTTTTTTTCTTCTTTTTCTTTTTTCTTTGAAGAATGGGCTTGAAGGTGAAAGCAAAGGCAAAGGAAGTCTTTTGACTTTTATATGAAGATATTGTAGATCTCAACGGTTTCATCTCATACTGGAAGCGCATGAGTCAAGCAGGTAACAACTACAAATGTCTGCTTATAAACTAATTAAAGAACATTAAGCAGCAAGTAATTTTTCACACCTAAAGCAATTTAGGATGTACTTTAAAATTAAAAATGGAGCCAAAAATTCCTCCAAAACCTCCACAGGTTCTTTGAGAAATTAAATACAATACACCTAACTAAACCACACATTAGTTCCAGTTAACACAGAGGGTGAATCTGACTTGAGAGTTAGAAAAAAAATCTGATTGACTTTTTAGAGATAAATAGCCATTAATACTTCTGTGTCTGTGAGATCTAGAGTAGTGTTTTTCCAAGGTGTAAGTACTTCAGTGTAGGTAATGCAATTATCCTTCAAGGCAGTAAGGCACACTGGAAATCTGTTTCTCCAAATCTAGCTTTGATATAGACTCAAGTAGCTTACACAAAAAATTCAGACGTACATCCCATTTCTTTACTCTAAAGTCCCTGAAAAACCTAAGCGTAAGACACTAACTTATTACTGAAAACATTCTAATGTTAAAACTATACCAAAAACTGTTTCCGCGCTCATAGAGTCTGAGTATATATCTGTGCTAAACATGCACGCTTGCAGTTACACTGACAGATGCATAATGTGGATGCAAAGCATTTAGCAACATGGTCCCAGACTCTTGCCTCCAGGACCACCATAGATGCTGCACCCTTAAAGAACATGGTGGGAGCACACAGCGTGCACGTAGTGCAGGGGAGAAGCCAAATGCTGGAGACCTGAAGACAATCCTCTCCCTCACCCACACACCCACCTGGTGTCAGGTCCACAAGGAATCAGATGCAGTCTACCTTCACGTATGTGAAAAAATTGTAAGTGGGCCACTTTTACTCATTTGCATAGACATCAAAGTAGTGCTTATTTCCAAGAAGAGAGAATTGGGTTGTAAATAAACTTAAACCTCCACAAGTAGGTGATCCCGTTCTTCCCTTTGTCTTTGAAGATGTCAGAATTCAGTTCTTGACTCCTAGAAAATGAAATTCTGAATTTCAGCCACTGACCTCATGCAACACACATTTGGGCTTGCTCAGTAATAAAAGCGTGCTTTGACTTGTGGCTGTCATGGAAAATCTCCATAAGCAACTTCCTAAAACAGGAGCAATGTCTGCTACAAAAGAGAAACATGTTTAGCAGTAGATGAGAGACCATCACTTTTGGGACCAAGAGAAGCTGAATGGATCCCAAAGGTGGATTTTGTTTCTAGGTGTGAGGACTGTTGACTCAGAAGGCTGTATTCCTAAGAGCTTAGACTTCAACAAAGCATGGAGGAGCGATTGCTAAAGAGTAACTTCCCCCTATCCCCATCAAGAATTCTTCATAAATGGCATAAAGGCCAAGCAGAATTACCTAAGTTCAGGGGTGCAAATCTAAGCCTATATATATAACTTCTCAGAAGTTAAACTTTTAAACCGCTGGGGTGCAAGGCTTAAAGGGAAATCAGCAACTTGAAAGCTAGACACAGTTTTAAAAACTCTCAAGTTCAAGTACTTTCAGGGTACCACACCACAGCATGCCTCCCTGGCAGAATTGTTAATCTTTGTTCTTCTCTCAAAAAAACCCTAAACAAAACAAAACAAAAAGCCCAAACCAACCCCAAACCCAACCTACTTTAAGTATTTCACCAGGTAAAGAAACATACCTGTCTGAAAAAGCAAACCGAAGTCACTCACTCTGCAACAATGCATAAGGCAAAACATTCTATAGGAGAGAAACCCCTGTACTTCTGGTGTCTCTCATTTTGAGAAATTACCCTTAAAAACCAAAGAACTTTAAAAATCAGCTTGCAGGAACCTGACAGCGTCACTTTAAAGAAACACTATAGCCAGTGGATGATGAAAATCACTGCAAAGTATGAGTAGGACCTCGCCCCATGGTTTTGTGGAGCTGTGATGATTTCAGAGGCACTCTGTACCTACACAGGCATTTATACGTGCATACAACTCACTATGGGATCACAGCTGACACACACTTCTCGCACAAACAAGCAAGCATGCTTTTGCCGGGGAAGAAAAAAATATAAACTCTAAGATAACAAGCTCAGATCCGGGGCTCCCTTAATAGAAAGCTGTTGCACATGAACATACACCAGAAACATCAACAGACCTGCTAAACACCACCACCAAAACATACTTGGGTATCACATAATTAAACAGCACCAGCACTTCTTCTAAAAAAAATCGTATTTTTCAAAGAATGACTCTCAGCTTGTTCAAGTGAACTGCTAGTGAAAGCTAGACAGAGATTGTGTTAATGTCAGAGAGGTGGTTTAAGAATTCAGGTGAACGTAACAGCTACAAATCATAATCATTAACTCTGAGTTTCCAGTCTTGAGACACTAAAGCAATAAGCAGACAAATCGAAACAGAGATTGTATATAAATGAGTCTGATTACCAGCAAACAGCAAAACCTGAAACTTCCAAAGTTTCTTCTCTGAAGCATCACTACATAAAATAAAACTCTGCTGCTGTATCAACCGCTGCTAGTTTTTATGTTTACTGAATTTTTAAAAGAAAGGGTTTTCTCCTCCTCTCCTTCAAATCCCTTTCAGAAACCACTTCCCGCAGTTTGCCTTTCGTAATTCATCTCCACTCAGAAGCCATCTGCTCCTTTCCTTACACACACACGCTGTACACACTCCAAGAAAAACACAATGCAGAATCAAACAGCGTGATCTGAGTGTTTTTGTCAGGACTGCTCTAGCGGGAGCAGCTCCCTCCCTCCCATCCCGTCCAGTCCCCTCCCTCCCGCTTCCTGCCTCCTCTCTTCCCCCTTCACTGGGATTTGCTGGGAAGCAGCACGCTCTAGCTTCCAAGAGCAGGGCTTGAGAGGACCAGCTTCCCATCCTGCACGCAAACACAATAAGAGCAGAATTTGGGAAGGTCACAGCATTTTGCACATTCACCACGACTGAGACCAAGTGATGCCTACCTGCAGGAGGAAGACCTCTCCGCTCTCCATGCACCCCGTGCCCACCACATTCTACAGCAGAGCTTTGGGCCACCTCAGCAGAACCGGCTGCAGAGTGGGACTCTGGCAAAGCAGTCATCTCGAAGGATCTAGTGACAAACACTTCCAGCTGCTCAGCTTTTATCCGTAGACCTGAAGCCCTTTACAAGGCTAGTCAGCAGTGCTAGTAGCCCTCTTAGATGGGAGGAAGGATAGTGCAGGCACCCAAGGGACTCGCCCAACACGGTCTAGCAGGGCAGTAAGAGACAAACAAATTAAATCCCAAATTCCACTGGTTTAATCCAGGCCTGGCTGCTTTCTCTGTCCTTCTTGCCAGCTCTCCAGGTAGCACACAGAAGGGGAGGTTAGTGATGCTCTTGCCAGGAACACAGGGGAGAGAAGAAGAAAGCCCTGAAGCTGGCAAGGGGCGGGAACAGTGGCAACTGCCCACGAGGAGAAGGCAGGCAGGCAAGGGCAGAAGGAGCACCTCAGGCATTCACACCACCGCCAGATGCCAAGAGGTTTACAGGAGTAAAGAAAGAGGTAATGCCCCGTGAGAGTGTGTTCACAGGGGCACCCGACAGCAACTGCGAAGTGTTGCGCCCAGGAAGGGTTTGATGTAAGTAACAGTTAAGTTGTCTTGACAAGCACAAGAATGACTCTCCTAAGAACCAAAAGGAGAGATCACAAGCAGGGTGGTGGTCAAGTGTGTACAAAGGCATCCGTGGAGAAGAGAGGCACTTGGTGTGAAGCAGCGTTTCAAGCAATTTTCGTATTTTCTTAGTGCTCCTCACTAGACTGTTTACCTGCTAAAGGTAATCAGAGTGAGAGTGCATTCAGGCACCTGCTCCTACACAGACTAAAATGTCTGTTTTAGCATAGAAATCAGCCATGGAAATACCACACTCTCAGCACAACAGCATCGCTGCAAGGATACAATTCAGAAGGATGTTACAACTGTCTCAGTCATCCGGCATATTCTCAAACAACAAGGTCTGGGAGATATTCCTACAGACTGCAGAAACGAAAGCATTTCCACTGCAGCTCTTCAGGGGTGTTCCAGTCACAGGTTGTCTGCTCTGTCAAAAAAATTGTCTAATTGCTACTTTTTAAAAAGTGGGAAGTGCGAGATCAACGTTTTCCAAGAAACGCTTTATGATCCATTGAAAAACACGCTAAGTAAAAGCCAAGGTCAGGAAAGGACTTTGCAATGCCCACTTTGAGGCTAAGCCTATAAGCACCACAGCAAGAGACATATTCTGCTTTCCATGGAAGAGTTAAAGGGTACTCAGACAAAAATTCTTCAGTAGTTAACCAGTTTCTATACAAAGCCAATTTAATAAAGGAATAATGCCAGGCACAGTGTTAATATACTACATAGCTACGCATAAACACAAAAATCTCAGTATAAAAATAAGGGGTGAAATTCTCAAAGGATTTGCAGCCTGGCTGCTTAATGAATGATTTGGTTCAATGGGCAAGCAAAACCAAACACACACAGCCTTACAAATGCCTGAGTATTTGGATCAAGTCAGAGCCCACATTCACAGCTCAAAGTCCAAAAAGTGAATGAAAAAGGTCACAGAGTGCTTCTGTACCGTAAAAAACAATATAATAGCTCTCAAAGCGTCACGCTGGATTCAACAACATAAAGCATGCACCTTTATATTGCACTACTGACCTATGACTAAAAATTCTTGCAAATGCAAAATGCATCTATTGCTTTTTTATTTCCTCTTCAAGTAAATCCTGCTTTTCCAGTAAAACATTGCTTATTTGAATCAATAGGCCATAATGCTTTTCCTGTTATAGGATGCAAAAGATCATTAAGAAGGCAGAAGAAATTTAGCAAGATGCAGCACAGTGTACTTCCCTCACCATAATTTCATCCAGACAAATTAAGTAGTCATAGTATCTCCAAGATGACAGCTTTGAGATGCACCTGGAGATGTTTGAGGTGATCACAGCATCCCTGCTGAGCGCAGAGCAGCCAGCAGTACTACACAGCATTTGGAAGACAAGAAGATAGTTCCTCCAGAGCAGAGGACAAAAGGGAGTTTTGGTCGATCAAGTGGAATTAGCAAGTTTAAATTTGACTAGAACGTTTATCTGCTTCTGTGATAAATGCTACATGATCTTTGATGACAACTCAGTATTGCTTCCCAGGTCCAGGCCGTTGAGAAGAAAGAGTACTGCACACCCAAAATGACTTGCACCAACATCTCATGATCTCTCATTCAAACACTGATCCGCTTATGAGATCCGCAGAGATCACAGCACAGGAGGTCACAGCTGTGAAGTTACTCACATATTTTTAGAAGAGCAGTAGAGAAGCTTTTGCACAGGGAGCTTCACTCACTGCAATAACGTTTACTAAGAACTCGCGGTACACACCAGTCTGCTTCAGCAAGCGAGGTACAAAGCCTTCAAATAGGCAATGCTGTAAGAAAACAAAACCAAAGCAACACCTCAACCACATGCCAACATTGGTTCCTCATTTCCAGTCCAAATCCTGAGAGCTGTTGGCTTTTGGATACGTTAGGAAACGTTGCTGCCAGCATGTGACCCACCAAACAGGGGCGGGGGTGGTGGTGGTTGTAGCATCTCACAAACAATAGAGTGACTTTATCTTTATCTTTATCAGGTGAGTATGAAGCTGTTCCTAGTGAAGGATAAGTAAGAAGCTAATGATGGTTATTAATAGCCCTTAAAGCTAAGAGTTCATCTGAGTTAAATGCAAGAGTAATAATCCCTTTGTGACCTTCCCCATTTTTACTGGGGAAATGGACAAAGTTTCATGAAACACAGCTGTTAACCATAGTTTTCAACTGTTTCAAATCTTGAAAATTACACTAATCTGAACCAGAATCTACCAGGCTCTGCTATTTATACATATCACTGAGGACTTAAAACAGAAATGGTCGGCAGGAGCTTTGCCTTTTACCACCTCTTCAAATTCAGTAGGATTTTTTGCCCCAGACTTCCACAGGTATTGAATCTACAAGTTAATCTGCCATGAGGTATACCTAGGCACTATAGATCACCCACTTTGAGAAAGTGGATTGCAATGATAAGGTGGTAAGGATTCTTGCTGTTCTTCACTGTTAGTCACAAATCAATAGCCCAGAAAACTTGCTCTTACAGCAAGTAAAACTATTACTAAAATCAGTCAAGCCTTAACCTGAAATACAAGTGCTACATCTTGACCAGAAGCATGAAAGAGAAGAAATAGTAAGAGATCCGAACTGTTCAGCTTGAGAATTTCTCCTCTGCACCTCTACTACAAATGTGGATAATTAAACACGTCCATAATCACAAAAGATATAAAGCATCGTCCTTTTGGGGAACAGGACAAACGCTGATTTTTTCACAGACTGGCAAAGTTCCCTCTCTAGGCACACTCATACTTCATTTTCCGCCGCTGTGCTTCTTGAGCATTTCCTCTGAAGGACTTCTTATGATGCAGGTACAGACAAGCCAAAGGTCTAGTTTGAAATAGCAAGAACAAAAGCAAGCCGAAATTTCACTTGCTAGCTGACACTCTACCTTTATTCACCTTGGCTTTCGCCAGAGCTCGGTAATAAACAGAGGAGATATGTACATGAGTCTGCTCAATCTACAAAGCACACACCTGGCGATGTACTTGGTCTAAGAACATAGCCTGGTATTACAAAGCAAACCTACATATTTATCTTTGAAGTAGTAATATTGGTTTTGATTGTGGTTTGGGGTTTGTTTGATTTTGTTCAGATTGGCAAGTGGCTTTGTACGACTCAAAACATTTTAAGACCACAGCATACGCATTTGTTGGAGGTGCTTACTGTTGTTCCTATGCAGAAAAGGTAAGGAGCGTTTCTACCGCATAGTAAAGGTAAGGTAAGAAAACCATGGTGCTTGAATCAAACTGAAATGTTACACTTGCTCCAGAAAAAACTATTATATGTGTTTGCAGAAATCCATGAGAGCTGTGCCTAGGCCATCCTCAACAGGAAGAAACAACTGCGAGCTGTGTTGTGTAATGGAAAGTTACGCAACTGAAATGTGAAAGTACTGAAATTTCACTGACTTTGTATTGAAGTTACAAAACTGAAATGCAAATGCCTTCTTTCTCAGTTTTACCTACTGTCCTTCTCTTGTACAGCAGATGTTACCTAGGACACAAAAATCATCTACAACGGCTCAGCAGATTTGCTCGCTCTCCATGCTCCTCTTTATCTTGCAGTGGTTTCTACCTCAAACAGAAAACAGGCATTTTAAAGCGATAAAAAATAAGGCAGCGATAATCTGCAATTTCTTTCTCTTGCACCTGATCTCCCCTTTACTGTATACTTTAAATATAAGCAAAACTTACAGGGTTGAGAGGGACTCTGACTAGCAAGTAGCCTGGAATGTCCTAACTGATGCAATTATGAAAATTTAACTGGATTGCTCAAAGTCAGCACATTAACGACTTGACTGCCCTCCATCTCATTTGTTAGATCCAGCACTAAAGGTTAACACCAGAAGCAACGCAGTTTGCAGGAGCGGGGAAGAGCACACGGGGGCCAGGCTGTGGCTCGCGTGCGCCGGAGCAGCCGCAGTGTCAGTACAGCTGTGCATCAAGGACGGCAGGCAGTTCACCCAGCACTCCAGCTGTTCCAGCTGTGGTTTTGGCAGAACACAGGACACTTGGGGGATGAATGAATATGCTTATGGAGACAGAAAGGACAAGATTTGGGAAGCATTAAGTGTTTCCAGGCTAGCCTAATTTATTGCTTGCATAGTCCCAGTCCCCATTATTTCCTCTGCAATATTGCACATATTTAAATAAATGTTCTGTTTCAAACATCCGAAAGGCATGAAAGTACAACAGCAGCCTGGCAAGGGAAACAATAATCAACACGTCAACTAGTTATCATGAAGGAAACACAGGGGAGATTTGTTAACACCGAAGTCTCTGTGTCAGAAATGAAGAACAGGTTTAGAGGGAGACTTGCGACTCCCACTTCTGGGCTCGTTGCGTGTTGTTCTGATCTGATCGGCCTCCGAATCCCCATCATCCCTGGGAGGGAAGTCAGTTCACAGGACTGCCCTGCACTTGGCAGAGGGGCTGTTTCACTCACTCTTGGCACATACAGTTTCTATATAGGAGGGGACTGAAGGGAAGAAACAGCAGAGCCCTCTTACCTAGAGAGCTGCCCAGCACAACCCCAGACGACAACTACGTGCAACAGGTGGGAAGTGAGAGATTCCAGCCGATTCCCGAGACGAGGTGCTTCATGAATTTAGAGCACCTCATCTGTGAGGACAACTTCTTGTCTAGTCCTGGCAAGCAAAAGCAGCAGCGTGCCAGCCTAATTAATTACTGGTTTAAAAATCTGAAGGGCTAGAATCCATTTTAAGTTGTCACTAAGGAGAAGACTCCAAAAAACAAGACAATTTATTTTTACCAACTCACCAGTGACTTCAGTCGGCGCGATTTGGACAGCTGACAGGTGACTGACTCCTCAGGGCAGATGATCTTAACACATCAGAAGCACCTTCTTTTATCCTACCCAAAGTTAATCTTAGTGAATCCCTTTCTGTAAGATGACAGTGCCCTTGTGGTTCCTCATACTTAAGCTACGCCCTATCTGTTATCAGTATCACCCTAGATCTCCTCAGAACTATCCACTGGTGAACACTCACTCCCAGTTCACAAAACAACCCCAGTCCCTGCAGTTGTACCATAATGTGAGTTATCTCTTGACCTGATTTTATGCTAGAGTAAAGCTAAAAAAACTACAAAGATCTTTCTGTGGAACTGACAGATAACGTAAAATTCAATGCAGTACAGCGTACACTAACACGTGATGCACTCTAAGGTCTTTGGACTTGATCGGAGACACAGTCCAGGGGCTAAATATGGTTGACATGCGAAGACTAGACACAGTATGCTATTAAAAAATTGTTCAGTAGCCTATTAATTAGATTCTATTAGACTGACAATCATTAGATACTTTAGATATTTTGGCATTCCATTCCTCATTAGCACCACCACAAGACCTCAAAATTATTCCATTCACACATATACTCCCAAGTTAAGAATAGAAATTGTATCTCGAGAAAACAGCACAGTAAGTATACACATAGGTGTATATTTCCTTCCTTGTGATATTGCAGTCAATACTAACCACAACACAGTGATTACTGCACCCTCAGCAAGTTTGTAAATGACACCAAGTTGTGCGTGGAACGGTCAACATGCTGANCGGGGAGACCTTATAGCAGCCTTCCAGTACCTAAAGGGGGCCTACAGGAAAGATGGGGAAGGACTCTTTATCAGGGAGTGTAGCCACAGGACGAGGGGTAACGTTTTTAAACTGAAAGAGGGTAGATTTAGATTAGGTATTAGGAAGAAATTCTTTACTCTGAGGGTGGTGAGGCACTGGCACAGGCTGCCCAGGGAAGCTGTGGAGGCCCCATCCCTGGAAGTGTTCAAGGCCAGGCTGGATGGGACTTTGAGCAACCTGGTCTAGTAGGAGGTATCCCTGCCCATGGCAGGCGGGTTGGAACTTGATGATCCTTAAGGTCCCTTCCAACTCTAACCATTCTATGAATCTATGATTCTAACATAGTTACTAGATGCTGCCAAGAGCAAAGGAAAGCAGGATGCATGCCTGCATATAGGGGTTCACACCTCATACTATTTTTCTTGTCAAAAGGTAAAATACACCTGTAACAGTTTCTGTGACAATAGTACTAGAGCCATCATCCAAAATCCCTATCTGCCTTGAATTCTTATGCAAAATAGAGGGTTGTAGCTTGTATTTTGCAGAAGTTACTCAACAACAATTTCTAGTGTTTTGCAGTCAGCTGCTTTAAAATGGCAAATATGAGAAGAAAGAGATAATTTGGTAACATCCATCTTTACTAAAAGCAGCGATGATGCAAGGAGTTGGGGGCTTTGGATCAGAATTGGGTCTGATTTGATAACCTCTATTCTTTTATAGTTAGATAACTTCCTGTGAAAATCAAGCATAGCTGACAGTACCTGTTCCTCTTTTTCTTTGGTCTTGCTCCTGGAGACTCTGGAAGAGGTAACATCCTGAGCTGGAATGACAGAGATTTGATGCAGTGGCATGTTCATCACACCGTCTTGTTTGGTCCTGTCATTTACAGGAAGCAGGCTTGAAGGCAGCACTCATTCGGTGCCATTGTCAGGCCTTGCACCTGAAAAATAAAAATATTAGATGATGTTAAAGTAGCTTGAAACACAATTACTTCTAAACCAAAGCTAAGCCATCAATTGGACCTCTTATTTTCTCTCCGGACTCTGCACAGGAGAGAGTTTGGTGCGCTGGCTGGGTGAGAAAAGACACAGGAGTTTTAAAAAGCTAGAACTAGACAGGTTGAAGCACAATTTACGCAAAAGAATCAATAAATAAATTATCAACTAGTTCTGAAAGTGGTCCAAGAGCAGAGCCAGAGGGCAGGGATCACGCTCGAGCCTGCGTGGATTGGGAGGAGGAGGAAGAGCAGCTCTCCAAGCTGAGCAGCGGGAATGTGCTACCTGAAGGTGCAGAGAGCAAAGCTCGTGCAGGCAGTTTCCTAAACTGCCAACCCCACCACACTGGATCAAACTGCCTCAGGCATCGTCCTGAATCAGGCTGAATGCCGGAGCTTTGGTTAAAAACAGTCAGTGGCCTGCATTTGGCTCCTGTCATTCATATAAACACGTACCAGCTGGCAATAGAAAGATGCATCACGTGAGCTGTTCCTTTCCTAAGGCTATTAGAGAATAATATAATCAAAATCCCTCACTAGAAATCAGGAATCCACTGGACTACACACACATTATCCTTCTTTTACTAATGCAACAGGGAAGCATTACACATAGGAAAGACAGTGATAGGCATAAATTAGCCAAAAATTGCAACACTATTCTGAAAGGCAGGCATAATTAGCCATACCTGTTATTAGATTAGTGAAGTTACATTAAATAAAAAGCTTTTTGAAACATACAGGATCATGGAGCGCTTATTTGGAATGTAACCTGCCACAAATGAGACACAATCAATTGTGTTTAAAGAAAGGATTAGAGGGGAATTAACACAGCAGCGACTATACTAAATAGGGCAACTGGATGATGCGCTGTTCTTCTGTTTCCATAACATACCAACTTTTTGTTTGTTTTTGAATCTGTGAAAGCACTAAACAGAGGATAGATAGATAGATGCCCTAATATATCGTGTTGCTTAACAATTTGGATGTAGTATAGCCTAGCACTTAGTGCATACCCTTAACTTCTATTGCACGCATTTTTTTTATTGAATATTTAATTAACTGGAAGTTTTAAAGATAGGCGAAGCTTCCTAGGTTTTTGATTCTGCAAAAGATGCTGGTCTGGTTCTATTTCCCTTAGACTCCACAGGAGTACTGCAGTTGTGTAAAATGAAAACAGGATCAAATCTTTTGACTGCTTTTGATTAAACGGCAAAAGAAAATACAAATTAATTACATATCCCAAGGCACTTTATATGGGGAATGATAGTTCAGTATCCTCTTTGCACTGAGGGTAAAAGAGTTACCAAAGGTCACAGAGGAAGTCATGAGCCAAAAAAAAAAAAATGCAGGCAACGCCTGCTGCTTCCCAATGACACATTCAATTTGCTGGATAATGCTATCTGCCCATTAGAGTGCTCAGCCAAATTCAGAAGCATTACTGACACACGGTCAGGATTTATATTACCTCCATAGATGCCAAGATGGTGCATGCATGAAGGCTTTGAAGACAATGCCTCCGTAACTCCTAGGCATCACTAATTTTAAAAATAAAACACATCCATATGCATAAACAAGCAACAACAAGGACACTTCCTTATTGGAGAACAGAGGGAAACATGGGACTTAGGAGCACCACTGGTGAGCATAAAGCATAAAGAGATAACACAGACCCTCCCCAGGTCCTCCACACACCTGTTTAGCTGTATCCTCTAAAAGAGCCAAGCCATAAGTGCCAGAGCAGACAGAAATGTGGGCTGAGACAGGAATATCAAACTGCAATAAACAAAGCAGGAAGGGAAGGTATTTTCCCAAGAAAACATAAGGAAATGAAATCCAGAGAACATTAAGCTCCAATGAAAATATGCCAGGTAATATGGTCTGTGCCACTGCCAGCGATAGCTGAGCCAAGGGGAAGGAGACGGACTCCACTCTGCATCCCCCTCAAAAAGGGTTCTGGGCTTGCAGGCAAGGACATTTTATTACTATAAAGAAAACAAGGAAAATTATTAGAAAACACAGTTAAACCCTCCGATTATGACAGACAAGTCAAACCAGTTTTTCTGCAGGTACTTCGAGGATAGTGCGTGTTAGAATTCTTTGAAAGAGCTCAACCAGCAGATATAATCCAATTAGATATTCAAAGAAGATGTGAAACAGCCCTCCCCTGGCAAAGAAGCCTGGCAGACAGTCTAATAAAGCCTGCTTTTGTTCAAGAGTGGCTTAGAAAAAAAGCTCTAAACTTAACCCAGATGCCACACTGTAGCATTCCCAGTCTGGAAGGACCCTAACAACACACTCTCAAAGCCTGTCCGTATCAACCTGAAGCACATTAACTCCACAGCGCTAATTAAAGGATAAAGTTACATGAGTCAACAGACCATCTGCAGTACCAAGCGCAAACAGACAAGGATGCCAGAAAAGCAATGCCACTCTACACAAAACAAGTTATGACAAGCTCGGCAGGACGTTTTCCACAGCTAAACTAACACATGCTCCCTGATCCAGGGGTGAGGACTTGGGCACCTGCAAAGAGGGATCCAAGCTTCAAGCACATCAAACTGGGGGCCTGCCAAAAAGGCCCCCAGGGAAGAAATGCTAAGGCAGGGGGATTGCTCCTAGATACTCCCTTCTCTTTGGGATTCCAGTAAGTGCGGGATCCTCGTTGCTACAGTACCTCCACCCAACAGCTGAGTACACTCGCCCAGGAAGTGGCAGATAAGGGCTCAGCTTCCTCCTCCCCTGTGTGGTATTCAGTTCATAAACCACACATGCAAGGCAAGTCCCATGACCACCGGTGTAGATGCTGTTCTGTTCACAGAGAAACGACTTTCCAGCTCCTTTTTGCCTGGAAAACTGAAGTAATCATGGGATGGCAGGATAGGGAGAGAGAGGGCACATGTGTGAGCCAGGTCCTATAGACAGGGCAGTCATCTGCCTGTGAAGGAGGAGGGAACCTGTTCTCCTCCTGCCCCCATGGCTGCTCACATATTACTCACTGGAGAAGAATACTTATGAAAACCTCTTAGGAGCTTGGGCATTCAGCAAACAAGGATAAAGTTAAGCCTGTTTTCATAGCTGCACCCTTTTGAGATTTCTTTACTGATGCTGCCAACAGCTGCTGAACCACAAATACAGACTTCTGCTCTTGCCCAAGTAGGTTTCCTGCAGACCTGGCTGGGGCAGATGGGAATGCCAAGACAGAGGACAGCCTGAAGCTCTACCATTCCCCCTACCTATAGCTACATTGGTTCCTGCAAAATGGATTCCAGCAATACTGCCGTTGCGGAGAGCCTTCAGAAACCAATGCCATTTCAAAAGACAAAAAAAGGTCAAAATCCTGGCCTCAGAGCCCACAGCAGAGTCCTCAACGGAGCTAAGACTTCACCCATCCAGGTAGTCCAGTTGTGCTTTCTGCAGGGCAGGCAAAACAGTAACTAAAAATGCCAGCAGACAGCTGGAACCACATCAGCTGGGTCCTCGTTACATTGCTAGAACCATGAAGCTGCAGCAAGAACAGTCAGATTCAGAGGAAATGGAACAAACTGTCTCTGAAGTGGGTAAGAAAAAAAAAGGAAGGAAAAGCATGCACGTGACTTGGCCTGGTGGCTGGGGCATTCCCCTGAGCAGTATGTCTCCTGACAGCAACAGAAGCAGAAAATTAGGTTCCCCTGGGTTATGAGCATTAAGTACATGAGAGGGGACAACCAACAACAACAGGTAACCTCCCTAGAGCAGAAGCAGCTGGGAGTCCACTTGAAACCCCACTTCTGTCATCCATCCCATCAGGGCCTCAGCTTCCCAACTGACAAAACAAGAAGATAATTAGCCATGAGATGAGCCTAACAGCCTGTGAATTGCTGGACTGTTACGGTGAGAAGTGCCATTGGAAGAACCCAGGAGGAAGCTAGTATGTCATCGCTTACCTGCCACCCACTGCAGCTTCTCTGCCCGTTACACATTCCAAAATAAAGGCTCAGCTGCTCTTTGCCAAAGATTCCCAGCGAGACTGGGGCAAATAAGCACAAATCATGGTTTCCTGTCTGTGGTTTGGTATCTGCCAGAATCTGAAAACATGCAAACCAGGACAGACCTGCAGGTTTTATTAGTTCATTTACACTTCAGAGAGTCCACTGTATTCCCTTGCTACATGGCACATGCTGGAGAACTGCAGCAGAAGCTCAGGAGCTGGTAGCAGCACTGGCTGCAGGTGTACACAGGCCTTATCAAAAGAAAAGCATCCCAAGGATGTATGTAGGTGTGTACACAGGCTTTGCATTACTCATGGAGGAGGGGGAAGCAGCAGCCAAATATCACAGCTGTTTTCCTATTTAAAGTACAGTAGGCACTCTGGATTATAAAAGAATCTTTGCATCAGAGACAAATCTTGGAACCTGTGGTATTAGCAAGATGATAGTGACTAACAGGAGGGCATTGGAAGGAATTTCACCTGTGAGTTATTCCTGTCTGCCACAAGGCTTCTTACACTTTTCTTCAATTCTCCTAGCCCCCATTAACCACAGCAAGCTGTATCACATAGGTCAATGGTCTGAGAATCTGCTGGAGGAGTGGGCAGGTTAAAAATAAAGCAACAAGATTGCTGCTGTCCAGATAATCCAGACACTGCAGCACTATGCATTGCTGTGAAAATCCTACCACGGAATGGATGCAGTCTGTGGACCTCAGGGGACCTACCAGCTGCTGGAAAGTGCTGCCCCGAAGCTTTGTGGGTCACTGCCGTGACCTCTAATCTTCTGAAACTTCTCCTCTATGCAGCATGAAACTTGACCAACCCAAACAGGAATGGAAACCAGCTGCAGAAACCTCTGACTGCTGCTAGATGGTATAATATCTTCATAGCTGGCTTACTTTCTCCTAGTAAGATTTGAAATAATCAATTAGCACAGCTCTGGAATTGTTTTTTGTGCGGAAGTCTTGATGTGAAATCTGAAAGCCCCATTAAAAAAAAATCCTTTGTTTTCTGTGGGTTTGTTTGTTTTGTTGTTGTTGTTCTGAAGGTAACAGAAGCTCTCATGCAGTGACCCTAGCAAATTCCTGTGTGCATCTTAACTTTGCTTATCTACCCTGGCATTTCAGCTGGATACAGCTTATGCCTACTTTCTGTATACTACATTTCCCATATTTGCAAATATTTCCAATCCTATTAGCTTGTGTTGGCTCCAGTTCGAAGCTTTTATTTATTTTATTTTGAGCTTGTCCGTACTCCTCCCCGACTAATGTAGCTTACATAATCCTTTTCTAGAGATGACAGATGTGCATTTTCAAGAGGATGATCCTGCATCTGTGTTTCATTTTGTTTTACTGTAGCTTAATCAGTACTTTGTTAACAGCATTATTTAGGAGATGTTATCGAGCCTCATGCACTTCATATGCATTTGTTAACTTGACAAACAAATCTAATCAAGGAGCTTA
Source organism: Burhinus bistriatus (assembly GCA_013397275.1). Taxonomy (NCBI): domain Eukaryota; kingdom Metazoa; phylum Chordata; class Aves; order Charadriiformes; family Burhinidae; genus Burhinus; species Burhinus bistriatus. The sequence continues at coordinate 373,592 of VYXH01012182.1, read as the reverse complement.
AGGGAGAGAAACTAACACCTCTTTCCCTGCAGTACCTTTCACATTTCAGGGCTAGTACAACGCTAGAAGTGAAAAGAACACTTGTACTCAGACCAGGCAGATATAATTCTGGATTACTGGTATTTACAGCTATGCTTCTGCCCATATATCTTGCATTGTTTACTAGCTCAGTTGCAGCTTCTCACTTTATCATCTCAGTTCCTCCTTTCCTCCACCTGCTAGTGTCCTAAAAATAATCAGCTTCAAGACTTAAAAATATTTTTCTTCTAATAATTAAAAAAAAAAAGAATCATGTTATTATGTAGTTGAAATCAAAAGAAGGACTTAGAAAGGGGACAAGAGATCCTTCTATGTGTTCCCCATGTTCCCTTTGAAAGCTTCTCAATATACAGGAATATATAGCTGTAGACTACACACAACACATAGAGAAATAGAGGTATCTGCCAGCTCTGGCCAACTCCTCTCAAAATAAGAATCTGATTGTTTTTACAAACATAAAACAACTCATCAAGCAAGCTGCTAAACTACAGCATCAATAAATAATGGTCCCAGAGCTCTTAGCAACCCCCTCCCTTGATTTCAGTGGAAACTGAGCAAGATCTGCACCTCTGAAAAACAGATTCCTTAAAATCTCTCCCCTTCAAATCAAATCAGCTGCTAAGCGCAATTATGAACAAGCTTGGTAGCATTCAGAAAAAAAAACAAATGTCACTTCGCTCTGTTGCGATAAGAAAATAATACAGTCATTACAGTCCCTTGAGAAAAAAAGAAATCACTTTTGTCCGCTTATGCTACTAATAGCAACTTACCTGCATCGGAAGCATCAGTGATCATTCCCGATGTCATGTGGAAAGAGCAAAGCGCCAGGCGCTTTCCACACACACGCGGGCAGCACGCTCCTGCTACACAGGCAAAACTTTAACTACACCAGTGGTCTGCTAGGTAATACACATTTTTAAGTACTGCCCTTGTATATTTATTGATGAAACAGTCCATAACAACATCAGCAATAACCCCTGGGACAGCATCTAACTATAGCAAGCAAAAAGAAACAGGGCTAAAGCAGAAGTTTCATTCTGCACACTAGGAAGCCCTAACGGTGGGGGCCTGGGAGAAGTCAACAGCCAGGGCTGCTGCTTTCTCAGCCAGCAAGTTGCTCTACCTGCTCCACTGAATTTCCAAAGCCATTTGCATAAGGGGGTGCCACTCGTTCTGTTGCTTAGATAATCACCATTGCACCTCACCCCTTCACATTAAACACATCTTCCTGCCCCGAGGTGCTTCCGAACAGAGCAGGTCTAGCACATGAATCACACCGCAAGCTGTGAGTCTTTACAGCTTTGCTGCAAGGAGGATGTAATATCACAGCATGTACGGGACTTGCCTTGTTATCACTCTTAGCCGTGATCCCATCAACTCCCACAAGATGTAGAGACTGGCCTTCTGAGAAATGAGTGCCCCCCTCCAGAAGAGGCATTCTTCCCTGCAGAGCAAAAATTAGGCTGTCTCGATCACATGGCTCAAATTAAATTTTTCTTAAAGATATGGATGATGACTTGCTTCTTTGTAATACTCATTGTCAGATAACAACATGCTGCAGCACCTGTTGCTACAGTTTTTGAGAAAAGCTGTTTTTCCGTCTTCGTTACGTGTCCAAAAGTGTTGCACAGCAGTAGCCTACATGGATTCCATCACAGTGCGCACACTGGTGATGCAATGGTCAATGCATCTTTTCCCTACAAAACCTTAGAAATGATTTTAGAGAGCAGTGGCAAGATTTCATACAAATTGAAATCCTTAAATTAAAGGAAAATAAAAAAGGTCAGATTACTGTGAACACAGGTTTGGGAATGGCCTACTAAGATTGCCGCAGTTTGTCGCCTGCAATTGTAGATCACACGTAATCAGCGCAGAAGGGTCCACAGTACATCCATTGGATACAAATAACACTCCTCTCCCTCCTACTCATGGGCAAAAGCCAAAACCCACAAAACTATGACACGCCAGAGAAAGACAGCAAGTGATGTCAAGGACAAGGCAACACCTCCAGAATAATAGCAAATCTATTGGGAAAAACACCCACATGATCATTATGATTTGGCAAAGCACTCCATATGATAATCAGTGGTTTTGAAAAGAAAATGTTAATGAAGGTTATAATCAAATGAAAGAGGGACATACTAATACACATATAGACCAGTGAGAGAAATCTGCACCAATATATATTTGCAGGCAAATTTCTAGTCTAGTACACAAGTCCACATGATATAATGTAACACCTATGGATAAGTTATGATCACTTCCCATTCCCTGCTATAATCCTTTTGGGGTTCACGAAACTCTGAATTAGTTCTGAATCCAGCAAAAAATTGTGTATTTTTATCTTCAAAATTAATAAAGACTATCAAAAACAAATGCATAAATTTACATCAAAGACAATGAAAGCCTGTGTTTCTCAAACAATGTAAACGTTTACAACGCAATATAGTGGTGAAACAAAACAATCTCATCGTTGTTCAGTGAGGACATTGCTCACATTCTGTATTGTACAGAGATAACAATGATGCACTTTTAGGAAAATCCTGTGCTACATCACTTATTTTCCATTACCTCAGAGGCTAACAGTTGTAAAAGCTATTTATGAACAACAGCCGCCTAAGAAACATTCTTCAGTATTGTTTAATTGCTACCAGGGAAAACATTCCCCTTAAGCCAGAGTAAGAAGAATATACTATTGACTAAATGACTCTGTGTTTTGAAGAAGTATGAAATCATTTCTTTATCTCTGGGTGAATAAGAAATCTCTGAAGTAGTGCACATAAGAATGTATTTCTTTTGAATGATTTAAGAGTTAAATGCTAGGTAGCTCTTTATTTACAGGTTTAAGTTACAACATATCTTTGCTCTGGAAATCTTAATAAAAACCTAGATTTCTGGATCATTATGACAAGCCTTTAAACTCTTCCCGAGGAAATAGCTATAAACCACATTCTTTAGGACTTGCATGATGCAACTGGAGAGCCCAAACCCAGCGTCTTCAAAAGTTCAAGCACAGAGTAAAAAGGGCAATGTACCAAGCATCCTGTGCCTGATTCTTCCACAAACTTGCATGACATCGGTAAGTTATGTTTTCAATCATAATTTCCCACATTTTAAAGGAACCTGAACTTCTGATGCAAAACTAGCTACCAGAATTCATTTGCTATCCCCTGAAGTTGAGTTATAAATTTTAAACACATTTTAAATACAGGGGAATACTATGAATCTTTAAAGTATAACAGCTTTCACTGAGATCTTATTGGGAAGTATATTCAGGTATAGCATGTCTACTTTGTGTTTTTCTGTTTCCATCTTTTTCCATGTTGGTACCTTCTCTCTATATTTGCCAATGTCCAACAAGAAACCCTCTCTCCAGAGGGCAACACGGGAAGGATGAGTACTGTGAGCTGCACGAGAACCTGTGCTCCAGGCACAATAACCAGCTGGGGGGGTCCAGGGTCCCATAGACATAAATGCCCATCTTTATTTCAAATACCACCAATACAGAGGTGTGCTCGCTGGCTGTGGTTCAGGAAGGCAAATCATTTAAGTTCTTCACTTTAGTCACTTCTGTGCCATGGAAGGATAACAATACTTCCGCTTCCCCCCTCCAAGCTGTTTCAGCCACACAGATCGCTTCTGTTTGCTCCTTACCATGGCAATGTACGGTACCTGGTACAACCAAGAGCACAGACTGGAGCACTACAGTAAGACAAGCAATAAGAGCAGTACACATCTGAGCCACTCCTTCAGTTTCACACCTCCATCCTCACCAAAAATTCCCAGATCTTGACTTGAGACAGTTGCCAGCCAGACAAACACGGTATTTCTTGTCGATTTCAACATGAAAATTATTCTGCAAAGAGTTTAAGAACCTCTGTGTCACAGCAGTATCATTAAAAAGTAAAGCTATACAAAGCCTATAGAGAGTCCAGGTCTGTGAACAGAATTCATTCCCCTCCAGTGCCAGGACAAGACAGCCTCTTCCAGCTGCAACCTTATCATGGGGTATATTGCGCGGTTAAAAAGGCTGCGTGTGCTCTTCTTATCACAAGTGTCCCTGGTGTAGTTTAAAGGCCAGGCAACCGCTTTCAGATGGCTGACAAACAGTCTGGCTTCCCTCATTCTGGCTCCCCACACCAGCACTGACACCAACACCCACAGGCAGCAGAGAAGCATCAGCACAAACAATTTCCCTTCATCAGGCTGTTATTTCATGTGAGTGCGCTGGCACGCGTATGTCGGCTCTGCCCACCCTCCCTCCACAAGAGTGCTCTGTGGCACCCGAAAAGAAGGGACTGGCATTACTGAACCCCACAGACAAGGCATTCCTTACCACAGTCTATAAAGGGCCATTCATCTTCACCGTACCTAAAATAGCCACTGCATGCAATCATGAGATGAATACATGACTGGGGATTCCTTTAAATTGCTGCCTTCTTTCACGGACAAGAAACCAGTGTCCAGAGGTTGCTTCCTCACCCATTGTCCTCGCTCTCGGTTCAGTAATCAAGTGTTGACCCTTTCTGTCCCTTCCGATATTAGTCCCTACAAATACTTAGAAGTTTAGAGACTTTACGAGAAGTTTAGAGAAACAGCACAAAACTCCACCAATCCATTCCTATGCACTTACAAAAACCTGTGTCCAATCCTATTAAAACAAATCCATCTCAGCTTTCTATCACCAGAACTAAAGAAGCATTTCTGAAGTCTGTCTGTCATCCACTATCTGCTCGTTGCCAGTCAACCATAGCCAGCTGCAGAAGGCTGCGAAGACAGGGTAAAGCATCCAGGTCCAGAGAAATTGTGCCTATTCACGAGAAACCCTGAGAATTGCCCAAGTCTGTTTCTTGCTGCCGGGGAAGAGGCTGACTCAGAGCACTCTGTTACCCTACTGCTTAAACAACTTCTAGTTTTAGGTCCAGGAGATGCTCCAAGCGAACGTCTAGTGTCTAGTAAGGGTGAGGAGAAGCCCAGGCTATTGGAGAGCAACACGCTGTCAGACAAAAGATGTTTTATAAGGAACCTGGTGATAGCTGGGGCAATACAGTGGAATGGATTCTGGGATAGTCTTGCATATCCACAGGGCAAGTAAAATAAGTTGATATGGGAAGTTGCCCAAACCCGGAAAGGCTTAAAATAAAATTCAGGATCATGGCCACATCACTGATACCAATTAACATGTCAAATTTTTCAACCCAATCATATTTAGAAGTGGCTTTTCTGTCTTCTCTCCTAAGAGATGCTCTTTGCTTTAAATTAGTTTACACAGGAACCAGCGTGATGAGCCAAGTGTGCTAAATAAGACCCATGCAACTCTGGTGCACATAAGCACTATTGTAAAATCTGAAACATTCAGGAAGACAAAACCTGGACGGAACAGCAGTTTCTATCAAGTATCTATTGAAATTGAATGCAAGAGGAAAAACTTTGGTTTTTTTAAAGCTAAAAATCTCATTCCAAGCTGCAGTGAGATAAACACACCCAATCCCACCCTGCTCTCCTTCACATTTTCCAGGATCTATACCTGCTGATCAGGTGGTTTCCTTCTCTAAGTAGTTACACTAACATTGAGCGACATTTTCTCTTCCAAAGAGCTGATAAAAAAAATTACTACAGACAAATAATGTAATGTCTGCTGAATTAGGCTAATAGAGAGGTAAGGACATACTTCTTTATTAACCATTTTTCAATGGTAAATGCAAGATGTTTTTTTAATTGAAAAAAGAAAACTACTCCCTATTCCAAATGCAACAGATGTTAGAAAAATCAAGACAAAATTGCCTCAGTTTTCTGCTCACTTGAAATTGTTGGCATGTTCCACCCCAGAGACAGTCCCATCTTTGGCACAGGCTCTCCCACATGGACTGTACAGCAACATCAAGCCAGTCATAAAGTATTTAAAGATGAAGGATATGAATTCTGCTATTTTTGAAGTGACAGGAATCCACAAGTGACCAAAACACTGCTGCTTTCTCCTTGGAGGACCCAATCATTCCCTTCAGTCTCTGCGTGCTAGAGGAAGCAGCACTGTGCTTAGGAACAGGCATGGTCCCCTCTGCGTCACAAGTGACCTCATGCCTGACACAGTCCTTCTCCACTAGCCATGCTCTCTCTCAATGAAGCATAAAGCCTTGGTCCTGGAGGAAGCTACTCTTCTTATTTTACAGGGATGCATGGTATTCAGTGAACGGTATTACCTGGTCATGGCAAAAACTCCCGTTACCATCCTCTGTCTAAGGAGTAATTTGGTACAGTCTCACATCACTGCAGAGTTACAGAGTTTCACAGCTCAGCAAGGCTAGCTGGTCTCTCACCGCACCATTACAGAAGAGAGTAACCATCTAACTTAGAAACGAAAGCAGTAAGAGGCTAAAAATGTACTCGGAGCCCAATCTTATGAAATTTCAGCATCTCAGCTGAAAAGGTTCCCTCTTCCTTGTCATGCTGCTTCTGCAGCAAAGCCAGGCAGCTGTATTACAATGCTCAACCAATGCCACATAACAGCTTCAAGCAGGAAACAACAACATAACACACTTACATGTGTTTGTTTGTGTGCTCATGGGTTGAGGTTTTTAGGGTGGGGGTGTTTGTTTTGGGGCTTTTTTGGTTTTGTTTTTGTTTTTTTTAAAGAAAAAAAAAATTATCTAGGAAGAAGATGCCCACCAAGGAGGGCATCTTCTCTGCCTGAAAGAAAGACGCTGCTGGCAAAACTGCACCCTACGGCATTTAGCTGGGGCAAAGACTCAGCATGAATCCAGTGCAAAGTCAGTACCATCACCCTCACAGCACCTGGTCTCTCCCCTAAATTGCCTTCTCAAACACTCGTTCTGCCCAGACTTTCCCAACTGGCAAAACAGAGATACCACTTCAGTCTCTGATCTTGTCCTATCTGCAGGTTATGAATTTGAATACTTCTCTAATTAGAGATCAACTGTGGAATTACAAGGTGGATTATTTTTAGCAATCGTGTGATTGAGCCGGAGTCACCGTCAGTTGTAAATTAGTCACTGCCTTTCCTAAGACTACATGTTACACACCAGCTTCCGATGCAACATTCAGCATCTCTTCAAAAGCCGTAATCTATCAGTCATCTTTGCTGGGAAGAGAGAAAAGACAGAGTAGCTATCATTCAGCCAAGAAAAGACTTCTTAAGATCTTCAGGTTTCTCGCTCAAAGCCTAGAAAGAATGGCAAGGGGAGACGAAGAGGTCTGGAAAGGTACAGCCACCTTCACACACCAGTGGTGAAGACACTTAAAAGCTCGAATAACCCATCCCTCTGACAGCTGTCATGTTGGAGTGGCATCTTTTATAGAAGAGGTCGTAGAAGGCCCAGCAACAGCATACTGCACTGTTTTATTGCTCACCAGGGTAAAGCATGACTTAGCCTGCCAGTGCTTTTCTTCTTTTTTTGGCACATTCCAGTAAAGGAAGAAGAAAAGGCATACGGAAGAAAGGCTCAGCTCAGAAACTTGCCAACTCGCCTTGACTCACAGGAGTTGCTGGAGACTGAGGATAAACAGCCTCTCAGAAAAGCAGGTCTGTGCTGCAGTACGTCCATGTTACTGGCCTTGGTGGGATGTGCTGTGTACAGTCAAGCTGCTTTCCACTCCCATCCCCTGCTGACAAGAATCACTTTCAGTCTTGAAACCCAACATTTCGTCATCTTATTAAATTCCCTGTTCCTGGCTCAGATGTCTCTCATATGCATTAGTTAGATTACATCAACCATGAAGACCTGTCCATGAGCCACAAAGGATGCAGCTCAAAGGAGGCCAGTCAGAGTCTGGATCATCAGCTCTCTTGAGTTTCTCCTCCCTTATTCACAGAAGCAGCAATGCAAACTGTGTGACAAGGGATGAGTATATGGTTTGTGGGGTCATGGGGAAAGGGAGATAATACTGAAGCACCAAGATGCAATGGGCAAACATACCTTCCCTAAGCAAAGCATCCACCCTGGGACTGAACCATCCCTGCAGCTTCCTCCCACAACCCCTGCACCAGGCACAGCCAGTAAAGACAGGCTAAGCCAAGCCCATGCAGGTCTTAAAAACCGGAGAGCCTAAATACAGCAGCTCTGGAGGACCTGAAAAGGCAGCTGACGAGCAGCCAACCAGCAGCATGTCTGCAGGGCATCGTGGGCCTACCAAGTCTGTGCAAAGCACCTGCAGCACTGCACAGTGAGAACATGCTGACTGAAAAACTTCCCAGCAGGCATTCAAAGACGGATAAGATGGACTGAACACGTGTCGCAGCTGACACGGAGAGCTCAAGTACACAGAGAAAGCAAACAACCATAACAAATGTCTAACAGACACAATGGAAGATCACAGCCAAGAATAAAATGCATGATGTATCTAATTCCCCTTCTTTATGAGGAACCGATCCTGACTCAGCTTTGCTTGCTCTCAGGCAGCTGGACCACACAACGCTATGCTTGCTTCTTGCCAGGGTATCACTAATGAAGGAAAGTGAGTGAGAAATCTTATCTTGAGTCAAACGTGTTCAAGAGCAACTGAGCTGGGATCCTTGCTTTGTGGTTACAGAAGCTGATATCAACACCACCACTGAATAAAAGCCTAGGCCTGGTGCAGATACGAGTGCCTCAGGTCCCCAAAACACCAAATGCTGACCATGGGAGACTCCGATCCTGGGAAGAAGAAAACCACCAAAAGACTACAAAGTATACATCAGACCTACCCAGCCGCATTTGGCGTGTAGGTATGTAGAGGAGATGCTTCCACACTTCACTACATGCATCTCGGATGCAGCCTTACTGAGCAGGGGTGAAAAGCAAGAAGCACTGAGGCAACCCTGGTACAAAGCACAGAGCTCTGGCAGGGCCATCTCCTGCCGCTTTGGACACGCAGCTTTGAAGCTGCAGTTCTACCCTATCACTTGTACATTGCCTCGCTAGGAGCAAAGTCACACATTTCATTTAAGAAAGTAATCAGATGGATCAGGAAAGGTCAAGGAGTAATAATTTAGTACCTCTTGCCATTTGGAAAATACAGCAGAGTTGCGCATCCCACCTGCCCAAAGATTTACCTGGAGAACACCACAGTGCAGTATTCCTACACTCCCAGGAAGGCACATAAAAATAATCTCATCTCTAAAAAGCCTTGGGAGCTGCAGAGCTCCACAGGTGTACCGCAGCAGGACTCCTTCTCACACACCTGCCAAAGCATGCAGCAGCTTGTACAGAACAACACTGAGATCTTTCAAGCCTTGCAATTTTGTAATGAAAGCAACTCCGCAAATATTTTTGCAACATTTCAAAGAGTTAACTCCAGCAGTCTCAGTCAGAAGTTATCCTCCCCTGTCAGGTCTGACCCTAGGACAAAGGATTCAAAATAGCTGAACACCGCTGTCACGAGAATCACAGAAACAAAATACACTTCTCGTGCAAAGGACCTGCTAAAAGGCAAAATACAGAGTTTTCATGCCCAGAAACAACAAGATATTTCAAGGCTACAGTGTTAACACACTGCATAAGAACACAGATGCATTTAGAAGGCTGAAATTTGATCTCATTTTTATTGGCTTCTGCTTTGTTATGCTGAGAGCAAAGTTAAAATCCCCTTCCTTCCATCTTTTAATCAAGCATGCTACTTTTTTTTTTGTTAACTCCCAAGATCAAGCCAGTCTGACAAGACTCCTGTAATTTTACAAGGGAATCTTTCCTCCCTCCACCCCCTTATGTTATCAAACATTAATTTCGTGAAGAGTCTGCTGCACCGTGCCACATTAGTTTTGCAAAGAGTCTGCTGCGCCGTGCCAGCTCTAACCCAGTAACAATACTTAACCGTTTCCCCTAGGCTGTCAGAATGCCTTGCAATGGAAGAAGGCCACCCCACGGGCAGAAGGATTAACACCGTCTGATATCCTACAGTTTGGTATCCTGTGCCTGCAGGCTTCATAAGGGCCACTCACCCACATGAACTATCTTGTGTCTAAAAAAGTGCTATCTCCACGGGCTTCGGTGCAGGGTGAGGCTGCAGCTCTCAGTCGTGACATTGCAATTTACATTCCCATCTTCCTGTGACGTCTAAAGTTCCAGCAAATATTTGACATTTAGCCAACAGGTTCAGAAGTTACTCGCAGTGCGATTGCATAAGCCCACTTCCCCTTGGAAAGCAGGCTCAAAAAATTTTTTTAAAAAAATCCAAGAACCTTACAAAAAACAGGATACAGGTGACAACTGAGTTGCAGGAAACTAAGGTACGCATAGGTGAAGTAGCTTAAACCAGAAAAGAGAAGCAGGAACAAGACTCAGATTTCCTGTGTCTCACAACAAACCTTTAGCTGCAAGTGAACTTCCTCTTCTTTTTAGAGCTAAGCAGATTTTTTTTTGCTCTTTGCAACAACACAGGATTTAGTTCAGTATGCATTTATGCTGTTTGGGGTAAGAAAACCCTCTCATCCCAAGATAATTTTCAATGTTAAAGAGCAGCAATCTCCTCTGAAAGTCTTCAGTGTACTTGTTTTTTATATATTATATGTACGCACGTATACACACACACTTTATAGAAGCAGCTTCAATGTAAATGATCGGTCACAGATTAAGCTAGAGAAAAAACACTGACAACAACTGTCCTTTCTAGTCCTGGCCCTTCCAGTTCAGATTTGGCAGGCAGGCTCTAGGCGAAAATGACCCTGAAAGCTACGATGACAATAATCATGTTTAAACAGACAACATTTTGGATGCAGGACTACAAGGGAAACTCACTTCATTTACCAGAAAGGAAGGAAAAACCAAAGCCTGCTGTTAACTCCAGAAAGACCCAGACTGCTCCTATGTCTATTTTCCTCTCTGTCATCACCTACAGTAAACTATTACCTAGTGCTCTTCACATTGCTCTGGTACGTCACACTTCACCAGACTTATTAAGAACAGAAAAGCCACTGCCAACTTTCACTTTCTATCTATTGTAGCAGAGTTCAACACGCTGTTAAGTGCAAGTCCCTTAAGAGCTGTTTGCTGAAGGAAGCCGTGGGAAACAGGCGAGAAGGGGACAAAACTACACTCAGATAGGGCAAGAGGAGGCATTGGCAAGAATTTCTTGCTATAACGTGGCCCGTGTTATGAAAGTATGGCAAAGCCCTGTATTGCATCATTCCGCGTATTTCAAACCATCAATCTTCCCATAAATATATATACACAAAAAAAAAAAAAAACCAACACAGAAATATGCCACATTTTTCCATTAGCCTTCCTCCTCTGACTGATTCGTTCATAGTTACAAGAGATTATAACGAGGATTGGCCTAGTAGTGAATCACACTCAATAGCACACTGCGCTTTTACAACTAGAAATAGAGGGATCAGAGAGATTAATCCTCTGTCCTGGATGACAAGAGGAGCCAGTGACAGTGAAAGCAAGTATAAATAGGCAGAGAAGGCGCTTTGTCTTGCTACAGCCCCCTTCGGTTTCGAAGGAGGCTCTTCCACCAAGAGATGCTTTAAGAGGTCATTATGAATGAAATGAAACAAAGGCATCACTTTTGTAAGCCCTGCAATAACTGGGAGAGGAGGGGCTCCCACTAATAATCCCCGAGACATCACCTTCCCTCTCCCAGGAAGGTAAAGGCCAGGTTCAGCCCTGCCGTCAGGAGAAGCACTTACGGTAGCAAGATCTGACTGCATACTTCCTCAATACTTAACTGGTGCTATAGGGCAGGTTGTACACAGGGAGGCTGTTGCTTCCTGTTCAGTTACTACCACTCAAACGATCCTCTACAGGCAAAATTCACCCAAAAGCCATGTCTAGAAGTCAGTAAACTTCGGAGCTAGGACTCACGGCAATACATGAACCCCCACTGCTGTCCCCGCACAAATTCTTGTGTAACAAGAAAGTGGAACTTAAAACCCAACTCCAGCGGCAGGAACAGAAGCACGTCCCCGCCCCTCAAGCTGGACCGAAGGCACAGAGTTATTAGCAGTAAGTAAGTCTGAGTGACAAATCACTCTGGTCATTAGAATCAGCAGATCAGACTCAGGGGAAGCCTATCTGTTTATCAAGAAGTGTTGGGTTTTTTTCCTACAGACACTCTTCCTTGCAGGCAGAGTACATGCAATAAAGAGGAACTGAAAGGCTTTTTAAAAATAAAGTACATTTGAGAGGAAGGGAGGTACCAAGGATTTGTATGCTTTTTAAAAAATTAGCAACTTTGACTGTAACATTGCACCCATTTTTTTTCCTTCTTTTTTTTTCCTTGTCACCCTAGATCTTTCTCTATTTCTTTCCTTCCCTGCTGTCTTATCCAACTGACCCTTTGATTCCAAGAGAAATGTTTCTTGTGCTGTGTCCAGGACATGATAGAAGTCAAACTATCTGCTCAGGGAAGAACAGCTGGGAATATTTTCATTCCTTGTAATGAACCTTGATGGTGTGTAAACAGACGATCTTACTGAAGCCATGGCCAAACTGGGGGGACAAACTCGCCCTTTGTGGTTTTCAGTCACCTGTTAAATGACATTCCTAAATCCAATGCCTGTTTTCCCAAGGAGAAACTCTAGCGCAGTTATTCATGACCAGTCTCACCTGCAGGTTGGACTGGTGACATGTATTCTGTCCTCCGAATGCCCTTTGAAGGACACACAGAAACTTTAAGGGGCAGATATCAAGGTATACCTAACTGACACATAGGATTTAACTACCCCAAAATACACAATTTTTTCTATTCTATATTGATTCTGGTCACATATTCTGCAAGGTTTACAACTGGGATCCTTAAATGAGTCTCCAAGGATAAAGTGCTCATCTACTAGTTGATTTGATTTCATCAAACTATGGAAAATCTCAGCCACAATTTCCAGAATCTTTTAGTATTTTCCACCTATTAGACATATACCTGGCATCAAAATTTCCAACGCTGTTTTCAGTTGAGTTCAATCAACCATGACATTCATCCAGGTCTCTGGTTAAATTCAAGACGTGCTACCAAGCTCCCCTATTTGCCTGCAGGTATCAAAGGTGAACTCCAGAGAGGCACCTATTTTAAAAGTTAGAAAAGTTGAACAGTAATTTACATATATCTTTGATCTAAAATGGCCCAAACCCGATAACCAGCTGGGCCATAATAAAGGCCAGCCTTCCCCCTTGTCCCTGGGGAAAGAAACCACAAGCGCAAGAAACTGCTGATGGTTGAGACCTTCTCTTTCTGTTTGTGAACTGTCTGGCTGTCTGGTGATCAGTTACATTTAAGAATAACACAGCTCTTAAAGCGTATCTTTAATTGCAAAAAGACTATGCTTGCAAGGGCTCTTGTCCATTTACCTACCCCAGAATCAATAAGCGCAATGTAATCTGTTATTCGGCTTTTTAATGCTTCACATGAATGTGGTCAGATTCCTTGATAGAAGACCCACAAAAATATTGTGGTAAGCTGTGAAAAAGAATCTGTTTTGGAAAGGATGAGTTCTTTGGATGACTTGTGTTTTCAGTAAAAGCCAAACAACAGACCTAGTAAAAGTGGCCCCAACTTAGTACAGAGGGTTTCAAGGATGCAGAGGTGTGAAACTTCACTACTAACAGAGCCCACCCAGCAGGTTTAATGCCAGCTCTGCTATGCCAAAGCAAGCTGCCACCAGATCTTTGCAGTCAATGCACAAGTCAGCAAAACAGAAGTCACAGTAAACCCTGCACGAGTTCTGTCTCCCTATGGGAATTAATACAGTGAATTAGATGTGTGGTTTCTGTGGTTCACTCAGTTCCTGCAGCAGCTAGCTGCGGATGCTCTGTAGAAAGAACCAGAGCAGGCAGTAACCTGACAGCTTGTTCCCCAGGAAGATTTCCCATCTAATACCTTTTGCCCTAGAAGTGCTGTTTTTCCCAGACTTGAAGTTTTCCATTCTTTATAGCCTTCTACAGCTCTGCTATTCACTGTCTGCCACATGCAGACAGAGTCCAAGCACAACGATGTGCGGGGCTCCTGCACGCTCCTTCCTTCAAAGCCTATTTATTTTTTAAAGTAGCCCAGCTACAGCCTCTTATAGAATACTAGTTAGACAATTCTACAGGATCAAGAGTTCCTTATATTTTGGGGGGGAGGGAGGCAAATGGCTGTGCCCACTCTATTTTTCACCATTTCTGAAGCTGGCTCTCAGTCACATTAGGGCTGACTGCTTCTGAGGGATATGGCAGGAAAGACTCATAGCAGGTGACTCCTTTTTCTTAGACAGCAGAAGCAATTCAGGACTTGCAAGAAGAACCTACCGCTCCTTCCTTGACCAGCGTTACTACTGGGAGCTGCTGCACTCCGGCAGTGATCTGCCTCCCCCACTAATACTGGTGTTTCGAAGAGCAATAAGGAAATCAGGCTGGCAGGCTTTGGTATGCTGCCCAAAGTATGTGTGACAGCCTCAGCAGCTGGGAAGATTGAGTCCTTTCACCCCTGAACATGGGAGATTTGCTTGTCAAAAAGGTTAGACGTAAAATAACAGAAGTTTTTTTTCAAAAAAAATAACTAAAAAATCTCATTCTGAAATACAGAAAGTTCAACCAACCTGCTGAATTAATCTAGCCTCCTAAAACTTAAGACTGGGCAAAAGCAGCCAGGGAACAGGTGGATTTTCCAGCACTGGAATCATAACTGCCTCGTTTGGACACGTCCACCAATTCTGGCCACAAATCCATACACTGAGGCATGAAAAACGTTGCAGCTTTTCTTGTGGCATGACACCCCAAAACAGAAAATCGCTTCTTTTCAACTAGTTTATCTCTATAAGCAAGACTGCCGAGTAGGGCTAGCTGAAAGCCCAGTTAAAAAAACCCAAAACAACAACAAAAAAATGCAACTGCATAACAACAAATATTCAGTGAATTGTGAATTTTAAGTTCACATCAGACTGTAACCAAAGTCACTTGAAGTCCCCAGCAGAGGGGCAGTTATTCAGTCTTTGGTAGTCCTGTAGGTTTCAGCAACTATAGCAGAATCAAACCCTGGGGAATGTCTCTCATTGAGCAGCTCCAGGGTTGCTCGGGGCGGTCCGGCACCAAGCAGTTTGGGCCGCAGCTGAGCAGCTTCCAACACCCCTCAGCAGGTATCACCCTGGGTGCTGGGGCCAGGACCTTGATGTTTCCAGCAATCCTGGTCCAGAGGCAGACCTAGCAGAACTCTGCATCAGCGGAAATTCATCAGCACTGACAGGTTTCAAAGAAAACATCTTAGATTGATAAATAAGCATTTTTCAGAGAAAACTTTCCTCTGAAAACTTTTGACTAGGGCTATCACTGGATCAGCCTCAGCCTCATCTGACATTGCTCCGGAACTAATTTCAGCAGCAGAAGTTCATGGAGAGTGCTGCTGCTGCTGCTTCAGCCGAAGTCTTACTGTCAGACCAGCTCTCCTCTCCCACCCCCATCTTCCTTCCTAGATCTCCTTCCACCTCCACTCCAGCTCTACCTATATTGTCCCTTCTACGTTTATGCTGCTGGGTTATTTCACAGATTTGCTATGCTTGGAAGTACACGGGTCCTTGCCAGCTGCAGAGCCCGCACCGTGTGCCCTCTCGCACTGGCACTTCGAAACAAACCGACTTTGCCTTGGCACGTTGTAATTCTAGCTTTGCTTGCACTTTCCGCGCACCAAGAAGGGGAGAAGTTAAAGT
Source organism: Burhinus bistriatus (assembly GCA_013397275.1). Taxonomy (NCBI): domain Eukaryota; kingdom Metazoa; phylum Chordata; class Aves; order Charadriiformes; family Burhinidae; genus Burhinus; species Burhinus bistriatus. The sequence goes on along the minus strand of VYXH01012182.1, from coordinate 357,940 downwards.
GTTACGCTTCAGAACAACTTGAGCATTACTCTGCCTGCCAACGAGCTCCAGGAAGCACGAAGGAATTCCGACTATTTCTCAGTCTCCCGTGGAACTTCACGAGTCGTTACGAACACGTGAACTCTACAGTTTTGTCTCCGATGCCCCTTCGTTCCACATCGCTAACTGAATGCAATTTCGGGTCCTCCTCCAGGTGGGAGACCCAGTGCAAACACGGGGCCTTTCCCACCCAGCTGACCCGCTCTCCGTGTCTCCGCACAACCGGCTAATACTCCCAGCGCCGAGGCGCAGGCAGACGAGCCGAGGCTGAGCAGACAAAGACGGCGGAGGTGGGAAAGCCTCTTACCGCTGACTTAGCTGCCGTCTCCTCAGCTCCCACGCAGGAGCAGCCCTGAACCCTCCAAGCGGAGCCTCCGCACCAGCCCACGACGGGCGACTCCGCCGCAGCCCCCGCCCCACGGGCCGGCGGAGTCGAC
>VYXH01012182.1:331691-355590 GCA_013397275.1 Burhinus bistriatus | reverse complement strand
TTTTTTTTTTTTTTTTTAATTATTTTTCAGGCTAGGGTTGTATCCTACTGTGAGTACAGCATAGCTCACCACCCAGTACCATGTGCCAGACCAGTAAAGGGGCCTGTGGACACAACTGCAATAGAAGTTACACAGAAGTACAGTCACGCAGAGGGCAGATTTTCTAGCCAAACTGGAGTAACTGATGATTAGGCCTGAAATGAAAGAAGTCGCAATAAGCCACCAGTACAACATCCTTAATTCTTAAAGGGAAGCACAGTGCCTAAATTCCTTCACAGATCTGCCGTTCCTGTGTTTTGCAATTATTACTCCAGTGTCTTTACATTTTCCCAGAAAGTTTGTCTAGTATTTTAACATGTGCTGCTGTTCTTGAGTTAAAAGTCTCAGCAACAACCTCCTGAACCCAGGGCTGCAGAGCCAGGACTAAAGCCTCAGTGCTGAAGAGCACTACTGTGGAACATCCTCCCTGCTTGCCTCACAGCCCTCAATAAAAAATGCAAACTTAAGCCTTTGCAAATGTTCCCCCTCTCCCCCAAATTTGCCACTGATTTAAGAAAATAGGGAAGAAAGAATAAACCTAAGCTAAAGGCCATTAGTCAAATGGAAATCTTAAATTCTGCTAGCTAGCATTGCTGTTCACAGTCCCAGTAGGAGACACAAGGCTTTAAAAACAGTCATGGGAACAGAACATCTCCACTTTGCTAAATGGATACCTCTGGCTCAAAGTTAAGGGAAAACCAGAGCTGGGGAATACGCACCTAGAAATGTGTGTCAAGCTTAACTGAAGCTACTGATGGGTCTGCAGAAAGAGCTGCCCCAATGTCCTGCACACAGGATCGGGACTGTGAGCATACATGTGTGGCCTTTGTAAATACTTGCCATCAACAATAAATTAAATATGTTTAAAGTCACAATAAGAGAAATACCCCTGTGCCCAGGAGACTCCAATTCCCTCTAGAAGCAGCACAGATCTAGTGTATGGTTATTAAGACTGTGCTTTTCAGAAATACTTGCACTTCTTTTAGCAGGAAGATCTGAAAAGTGTTGTGGGGCAGAAAACCCAAATGGTAAAAAATAGGCATTGTACAACTGTGCCCTCTTTTTTGTCTTTAGTTATGATGTGGTGCTTAGAGACGTGGTTTAGTGGCGGACCTGGTAGAGTAGGGTCAATGGTGGGACTAGATGATCTTAAAGGTCTTTTCCAACCTAAACGATTCTATGACAATAGATACAGTAGTTCCTATGTGGAAAAGCATAATTCATTTTCCCCAGATAATGATAAATGATCTTTTTGTTCCATAATATTGGTCTGAGCACCTGCACGTTTCCATAGCAACTCCACAATACTTTAGGGGATTACTTTAGAATTCCACTGTGGTTTGAGTCTCCAAAGTTATTTAGACTTTTCTGGGGAAAATCTGTTTCCAAATATAAATTAAAATTATTGCTACTATATATTTAATGAGCTATACCAGTCTCCTATGTTATCATCTTCAGAAACTGCAACACTTCCTTGCAGCTTTTTGTACAAAACCATGCAATATCATATCCCTGTAACTACAACAGCCATTACAGGCCCCGGGCAGGGAGCAGCCCCAAACGTCTTGCAGGGGATCACACTAACGTGAGGGCCACTGGGAAACCGTAAATCCCCAAAATCCACATCCTCCGAAGACCCCTTGCAAGGAACAGGCAGGCGTAAGTGCCTCCATGCGCTCAAGCACATATATGCTCACGCATTTCACAGGTATGTACGTGAATCTGTGGCTATTAATTTGAAAGGTAGAGAAGCAGATCTATGAGACTGGGTAACAACAACTAAAAGAAAAGAACATGAGCCTGATGACTAGGAAGCTTTAAATCCAGACAGCACCCTATCAGGCTGCTGGGAACACGCAAGCCTTCCTCTGCATATGTGCTTGCACGTGCAAACATGACATGCACGCAGACAGGACAGGATGTGCGCCTAGGCTTTTTCTTTGCTACTTTTTCTCCAAGTCAGCTCAGTTTCTTTACTTCCTTCCACCTGCATATCCTGAGCTGTGTGTTCCCCCATCTGTTCGCTCTCTCCTATGCACACTCCTGGCAGAGATGAGGGGAATTTCTCCACCAGCTCTCTGACGTTCCCTAGTCTTACTGAAGGTGAGCCCAGGGTTCACTCCCTCCTGCGCTGCTGCTCTGCTGTTTTCGGTGAATAAAACAGACTCTGGTAAGAGAAGGAAAAGAGGAGCGTGAGGGGAAGGTGAAAGGAACTGACGTGAATCCAAGTAGAAAGATGGAAGGAAATACAAATAAGGCTTATGTCCTTCCTGACTGTTTTTAATTCATATAAAGATTTCAGGTTCCAAAAGGAAAAGGAAAAACAAAACAAAACCCCCCTTATTTACCTCTGTAAGATCTGGTATTCCTTATTATTTACCTCTGTAAGATCTGGTATTCCTTAAAACCTGTTATTAATGTGCCTCACACAGCATTGTTTTTAAAGTCTGCTCTATAGGATAGTTGGGAGTACTTTTTGCCGCTCTCTCCCCTAGAACATCAAGAAAACTAGATGCACCTTTCTTGCGAAGTTTAAGAGGAAAATTATTTGCTGAGACTGTTTCAAGAATACAGAAAGTTAAGCATTTTCCCGATTCCCTTTCTTTGCCAGCCCAGAACCTCAATGTTATAGCCAGGAATGTTCAAACATGGGGATGACTGAAAGATGCTCTCAGTCCGAAAACTGTATTCTGCTCCAGTAAATGTCAACAGCTTAGAAGTGAATGAAAGAAGAAATTAGATGATGCGTGAGAGCTGCATGGCAGGCACCTGAAAGACATTACGCACTGAACAAGCACTGTACAGTGTTAAAGCACGTACCCTCTGTTTGTGAGACAGGAGAGAAGGAAGTCCAGAAGTGAGACTACTCATCAAATACATACAGGCAACATATCCAGGCAGTGAAAGAAACCATTTTTCTTTCTCAGATTATTTGGTTTTGTGAGCTCCATTTTTGGTGACTTGCAAGCAGTGACCCAGCAGAACACACTGTTCAGTAGAAGGAAGACTCCTGCCCAGCTTTAGCCAGAAACGCACCAGATTTCAACGCTTATATCACCTTTAATAAAAACACCACCAGAGCTCCAAGTAGGTGATTTGCAGACATCTTAAGAAGTGTATTTCCAAGTGCTTGAAATTTATCAAGTTTTCTTCAGTCTCAGGTGCAGGATATAAATTAGCATTGTGTTAACACATTTTACTAAAACATGGCCTTGGAAAAATCACTAGGATAATTCGAAACTCATCTCTCAAACAGAGTGGCATCAGCCATTAAAGTCTCACTCGGAAAGCAACAGGAGGAAAAAAGCATTCGTACCTGCAAACTAAATTGCAACCTTTCCCCCCGTGGAGCGATGTAAGACCCTTGTACACGGTGGACTCAGCAGACAATGACTGCAGCCAGCCCTATATGCAGCAGGTTTAATCTGGCATGGCGTGTGACAAACAGGCATATGGCTACACACCCCAGCAGACTTCAGCAACTCTTCACAGTCCTGTGAGGGTGCCTTTGAAGACTGACAAGATTGGATACAGCTTTGAATCTGTCTCAGAGCCGATAAGCTTTTGCAGTCATAAAGCCTAACCCTGCCCTCAAAAATGCTATCCTCTGTAGAAGCGTTAATAGGGATTTTCTCACTACTGAGCCTCAAAACTAAGGAAAAAGTTGGAAAATGCAACAAACTGACCTTTTAAGGTCATTTCTCTAGATAAAACTAGTTGTCTAGGTATGGGTGAACTGGCTCTAGGGAAATCCAGTCAACAACGTTAAGGTGTCACGCTTGATGAAGGCTTATAGCACTGCAAGTAATTTAGGATCCAGATAAAAGAAAGGAGAAGTCTGTACCTTCGTGCCTTCTTTGGACCCCAGTAAATTTAAAGCTTATTCAAGACAGGGTAAGCACTGCTAGAAAAAAGTGAAGCTCAGTGACAAGTGATGCATCTCCAGAGGTCAGGTGGTACTGCAGCTGGGGCTACAGCTTACTATTTTCTTCCTCTACTTTGCAAAAAGCAAAAAAAACCCCAAACCAACCCAAGAGTTTCCTCCTCTACTGATCAGAACTCAGAAAAAGGATCTGACTGGTGTGCTGCACTTCCAGGTTTGTTACTCGGACCACTGAGGAACATACAGAAAGTTAGATTAACTTACTGCCCCCAAACCCAAATATGCAGAGGAGGAAAGACATTTTCTGAGCCTACCTCTTTCGCAGTCGGTATTTCAGCTTTGGCGCTCCCCACTGCAGTAAACAGCCTGTGTGCACCCAACACGCAGCTGTGGTGAAGGCGTAGAAATAGGCAGCCTGTTTCTGTGTAATAAAACCCAGACATCATCTTCCTCATAAGCACAGCTATTGTGCTGAACTCAGCTAGATGTTCCCCTTACAGAGCTTTCCTATGTTTTCTCCTCATACTCTAACTAACGCTATTTATATCCTGTCCAGAGTACAGAGAGTTTAATAATACTCAGCATTTCTAGATGACCTCTCTCAGCAGAACCTGGGGCGTATTTTACCAGATATTATTTTAATCACAATTTTAGAAGCTTCCATTGTAACAGGACCTTGAGCAGCTTAAACCTAAATATACAAGACAGGAAAATGGGAACCAGGGAACTGAAGAAGACAGAAGGTTTTCTGAAAGTATACTGCAAAATTAGAGGAGATTCAGAGGACAGCCAACATAGTTAAGGCTCTGGAATAGCAAAGACAGTGAAGTGTTACCATAAAAAGATGAGTAAGAGGAGAGGTGATACAAACACAGAACACACTGAATATTCAGGAGACACAGTTCTCCCTTTCTCATAAAACTAGACCAAGTTAATTTCAATTAAAAATATTACGAAATTCAAAACTACAGTGAAAGAAAATGCTTTTTGCTTTTCACATTACACATAAACAGAAATAAGTGAGACTGTGAAACTATCAAGATTCAAAAATAGGTTTAGACCTTTATGGGCCTCCAAATTAATATCGTACTGTGCACTGAGACAGCAAGTTCTTCACAATTCAGACCAGTCATTAGCATAGGAGGTGTGATCCAGTGTTGAAAACAGGTTTCCACACACTTGGTTACTGAATTCTCGCACCTTCTTCTGAAGTGTCGGTTACCTCCTATTCTCAGAGACGGATGCTGGACTGGATGGATCTCAGGCTAATCCCATCTATTTTGATAAGTCCTATGTTTCCCCTAAAGCAAACTACCTATGATCACTGGCAAGACAGACAATGCTAAGAAGAAATCCTGTCACTCAACTCTCAATGTCAAGACCACATTTAAAAACAAAGATATTTCATTATACATCTCTGTGTTGTAACTTTACACCAGCCAGCGCAAGTTTTTAGCAAACCACTACCATATCCCAAATATGGCCCACTATAGGGAACAGTTTCAGCACTTAAGTACAAATTAGATTAATGCAAAATAAACCCAAGTCTACTGTTCAAACAAGATCAGTTCAAATAAAATAAAAAGACTGTCTGCACATTAAGTTTATGGATAGAATGGAGAGAAAAAACATAATTGTCCAACTTTTTTTAAAAAAATCATATTCATTTGTTAAAAAAAAAAAAACAACACAGAGAAAGAAGAGAGGGTGTTTCAAAACCCCTGATTTTTCCTTTTAGAAAACTTTAGTGCTTTTATTTCCAACTCACTAACCTTCTTAATCACATACCATACAAATCACACTATTTTCATGATTAGGTATTGTTTTGAATTTCTGGTGCTGAGCAGAACACCTAATTTCAGCAATAATTCACCATCCAGATGTGATTAGAATACATAATCCTTATGTAGCTATAATACACACACTATATATATATTATTTATAGTAATCAGCCCTACTGAAGATTGGATTAAAAAGGACTGAAAACAGCCTTAAAGTTTGTGGTTTAGGAATAAATTTTGGTTGCTGATGACCTGTAAAGCCTCTTGAATTGCAAGGCCAGAAAGGAAAAGTAGTAAGGAGCGGTCAGTTTGGTTGAGCAGTTACTGGTGTACACTCCTCACATACCACTAAATATATTCTTTCATATACTTACCCTGTATCCATAAGAAAGCAATATTTGTCATTCTACAGCATGAAATTATGGGGACAGGTACTATTTTTACTGTGTATATAGCTTCCACCATAACTTAGCTAGCAGACACCTCTGAAGTTCATACTTGCAGGGTTAGTGGGGAGGAATAGCGAAGGGCTCTCTATTCTGCATAACGTTGATTACCTAATAGCTTACATCATAAAAAACAGCATAGAATGATGTTTTTGAGGCACTCTTCCATTCTTTTCAGAGTTTTTTGAAAAACTTTGGAATTAGGAAAAAGGAAGGAATATACTCTATTGCTGACCTCCTCAGATCCGTTCAGAGTAGGCTGAAAAAGGGTCATAAAGGAATAATCACAGGTTTCCTTATCTATGGTTTTCTTTGTATAGCTGATGATCGGACCAAACAAAAACAAGAGCCAGTCTTAAATGCCTCCGCTGCCCCCTGGTGTCTCCGCTCTGCAGCTTCACGCAGAAAGCTAACGGCTCAACGAGTTCTCTACCACAAAGTCCCTATGTAAGAGAAAAGTTATGCACAAACTCGTGGATCACACCTCTAGACGCAGTTCTTTTGCAGACTGATGCTTACAGGAATTTATGAAAAAGATCTAATTACTAGGAAAGCCTCATTCCAGTGAGATACTGCAGAACAAACAAAACCTACCTCTTACACTGAACACTGCCAGCAGAAATTGCTTCAAATTAGGCAGAGTACCAACAAACTGTTCTGAAGACTTACAGTAAGCTGGGAAATAGCTGGCTTCCTCTTTTATGTAAACTATTGTAGATATGCTATTAAACTGCTGCTTATACAAGGATTTTTTTTTTCTTTTTTTCTAAAGAACTGTTAATGAGAAAGGCAAAACAATGACCTGAGCTAAAATACTTTCCAAGAAACAGGCACACAATGGCCATAAACAAACACAGAGCAAAAAATTACATGGTTGCATTAACAAGAAATCCAAACATACTAGCTTATTCCTGGACTCACCGATAAAAAAGATGAAGGAGACCAAGACTGATACACAAAAGAGCTGAAAATGTGAAGTCTCCCAGCTGCTGTATCAGAGAATCACTGGGGTTGGAAGGGACCTCTGGAGACCATCTAGTCCAACCCCCTGCCAGAGCAGGGTCACCTAGAGCAGGCTGCACAGGATGGCGTCCAGGAGGGTTCTGAATGTCTCCAGAGTCGGAGACTCCACCACCTCTCTGGGCAACCTGTCCCAGTGCTCTGCCACCCTCAAAGTAAAGAAGTCCCTCCTCATGTTTAGAGGGAAGTTCCTATGTTCAAGTTTGTGCCCATTACCTCTTGTCCTATCAGTGGGCACCACTGAAAAAAAGACTGGTGCCATCCTCCTGGCACCCTCCCTTTAAGTATTTGTAAGCATTGATGAGACCCCCGCTCAGTCTTCTCCAGACTAAAAAGACCCAAGTCCCTCAGTCTTTCCTCCTAAGAAAGATGTTCCAGCCCCCTAATCATCTTTGNTAATCACAACCCTCTGAGCTCTATCTGCCAGCTGGTTTTCAGTCCACCCCACTGTCCATTCATCTAACCCACACTTCCTAAGCTTGCTTATGAGGATGCTGTGGGAGACAGTGTCGAAAGCCTTGCTGAAGTCAAGGTAGACAACATCCACTGCCCTCCCCTCATCTATCCATCCAGTCACACCATCGCAGAAGGCTGTCAGATTAGTAGGATGTGACTTCCCCTTGGTGAATCCATGTTGGCTACTTCTGATAACCTTCTTTTCCTCCAGATGTTCTGAGATGATGCCCAGAACGAGCTGTTCCATCATCTTCCCAGGGATGGAGGTGAGGCTGACTGACCTGTAGTTTCCCGGGTCTTGCTCCTTGCCCTTTTTGAAGACCAGAGTGACATTGGCTTTCCTCCAGTCCTCAGGCACCTCGCCTGTTTCTCCAGGACCTTTCAAAGATGATGGAGAGCGGCCGAGCAATGACTTCTGCCAGCTCCCTCAGCACCCGTGGGTGCATCCCATCCGGACCCATGGACATCCAGTTTACTTAACTGATCTCTAATTTGATCCTCCTCAACCAAGAGAAGGAATGTGTGTATGTGTGGCAGGGAGAAGGAATGGCTCAAATAAGCAGAACCTAAGCTATAGACAGAGATTCACCTATTGGTAAGGCAAGATGCATGTTGCATCCTGCAGTTTTATTAAATAGTGCATTCCTTTTGAAATATTTGGTGGCTTTGAAACAACTGCCTTTGAGTCTCTCTAGTAAGATGTAGCTAGCAGTTCCAAGAGAAACTGGTTACAATTGGGTTTTTTTATTCATGGAATAGTTAGCTGCAGGAAAGAACTTGGCTCAAGGAATCAATTCACATGTGGTTGGATGACACGGTTTCATCTTTTGAGAGAGAAATATACAGAAAATCTGGCACACCACTCCTGAATGACTGGAAAGGCTCTGAAGTACAACTTGTTCTTTAACCACATAATCATCTTAGTGAAACTGTTATCAGATGGAAGGATTCATCAGGAAAAATCCTCCAAGATCTCAGGAAGTCCGAAGAGCTAAAGTAGAGGACCCCTTCTTTAAGCTATAGCTGGAAATTCTAATAAAAAGGGAGTGGTGGATTTCCCTTCAAGAGGAAAAACAACGCAAGCATCCACCCTACTGCAAAAAAAGCAATGCGGGAGGACAAAGACCAGCTTGCTGAAATACTCTGCCCAAGGTGGCTAGCTAATAAATAAAGGAATCCATGTTTCATTGATTAGGAAACAAAGACAGGCTAGGAATATAAAATAGGTCAAAACCAGCAATAGCCTAAGCATTATTACAAATACATAGTTCTGTCCTTATTTTGTACATTTGACTGGTTTATCCCAAATCTGCTCTCAGACTGGGGTCTCCACGGACATCTCATGGCCTTTGTGTAACATGCCACAGTTGAAATGCAACCCTCCTTATCTTTTCAAACAATTGCTTTTTTCTGGCAAAAGAGGCAGAAGAGCATTTCTGATTAGTTAAAATGTTTTGCTTGCAAAAACTTTGATTTGTATATTTGCTTAGAGTGTGTAGGGAAAAGGGGCATAAGAACTAATACTGTGAAACAGAACGTCCCTTTACCAGTGCACAAATATGCTTGTAACATTCAATGACACACATAAGTAACCTTAGAAACATCAAATATAAATTAGGAATTGAAACCAGCTAAAGCGAACAGGAGACCATTTTGGAAAACTTCTACTGAGAAAGTGAATAATTACAGTTCTAGATATTAAAAACCAAGTGTTGCCACCCACAATATCCCAATAGCTCTAAACACACCTGCTTCACAAGAAACAGCCTAAGTTCATCTTTCTATTAAGCACATCTTCTGATTTGAGAAAATCTTTAAACAGGAGAGTAACTACAGGAAGGAAATTGCCTTTTTTCATTGTTTTCTACCCAACACTCCGACCATTACAAACATTGCAAAACCACCCCAAACTAAAACCAGGATAAGAACTACAGTAATCAAACAGTGCAGGCTCACACAACTGTCCCATAGCTTCATATGGCTTTCTTAGTTACATGAATGTCCTCACATGAGCAACTGTGTACTAACATAGATACTAGAGGAAGTATCAAATGCCTTTCAAGGTGAACCTGATTTACAAAAAAATTGGAAAAACATGACCCAACACAAAAGCCGTATGTGGAAGCAAGTCCTTGCATGCACAAGCAAATCCAAACCCACAATTTACACCCAGGAGATGGTGCCCCATTATGAAAGCTGGAAGTACTTGAAAAGAAACCAAAGTGTCTAATTCATGGTATGTAAAAAAGCTAGAAAGACTTCATTTTTTTTTGTAATATACTGCATTAACAATTCTAGCCTTGTCTACAACCGAAGATTGTCAGCAGAAGACACAAACGCAATTACATCCCAGGGGACTGCAAACTGAATAGAGATGGGAGTTGCAAGCAGACAGATTTTTATCACCATGACCTTCTAGAGATTTCAGGGAAAGGAAATATTTCACTCAAGATCCAGAAACATTTCTGACACCTCTGTGGTGCTTATCAATTTGACACAAGAATCCTGGAGGTCATTCAACAAGACACCAGCCTGGTTATGCCTCACAGGTCCTCAAGCATAAAAGCAACATGCAAACAAGACAGAAAGGTAGAGAAGCACACACCAAAGTCATTGTTAAACTTCCATTATGTAAATGCTTTATGATACAATCTAATTACATGAACAAATACACAAAAGCTAAACATTTGTCTACAGCAGATGTGTAGCACCACAGACTAATACTCAGAAAACCAAACCATTCAGGTAAGTTTACACAGTAAACAGTAATTAATCCATAGCACAGTCTAACACAGGATTTGCTAAAACCCAATAGCATATAAATTAGCAACTAAAATAGTTAATTACAAATTTAAGTGCTCTTAGGGCTGTACTACTGGTTGAAAATAAGAGTGCCTGTAACACAGTATTGGAGACGAGAACAAAACCAGAAGAGTTCTGCACAAGAAATGTCTGTATCAGGTATAATCAAAATGAGGTATAACAAAAATTATGAGAAGCTACACATGTGAAAATTAGATTATTACTACATGGCATTTTTTGAGAAGTACTGTTGTGCACTTCATTATGCATATACAGAAAGGGACAGTCACAACTGAGATTTGACTCAGATACTTCCTGCCACACACCTTACTAAAATTTGAGAATGGCCATTCTAATGCACTGCAAAATAATTTCCTGACAATTATACTTATGCAAAATCCAATTAAGTGATGACAGCCGATATTGTTTTAATTCCACTTCTTACCAAATCTCTACCGTACCTACAAAAAGACCAATACCTCCGTCTTAAGAAAACTGCTGAGCCGCAAATAAGTAACTGCTGGGAAACCACTATTACATTTGCCCTGTTCCTTGTTCTTTTCCTTCAGCATCAAATATTGTCCCATGCTGTAGACGAAATAAAAACGACAGGTATGTTCACGGTGCCTATTACTGCTCAGCAACAATGTGTTCCTCATAGTAGGTGCAACTCTGTTCAGTAAGCATAAGCCTAGAGGTCACACACACAAACAGAACTACCTTTTTACCTTATCACTGCCCAGAAGAATGATTTTGAAAATTTTTTCCTGAGGTCATCACTCTCTGAAAACTCCAGAAGGTTTAAGAAGTTGCAGGTGGACTACATGAAATGGATTTCTTCCAAGGGTGAGAATTCTTGAAGTTAGTCCTCTCCCTTTCAGTGATCCTCTTTCTTTTTTTGGCCCAACTTTCGATTGCCATGCTCATCAGTGGCTACTGTTCAACTAGAATGCAGCATAGATCATTTTAATAGCACAACCAACTAAGTAGCTGAGGACTCTGGCAAGAAAGGGAGCATGACATTCAATTGTCTACATGCAATGTGGAGGGGTTTCTTTTGTTTTGGTGGTTTGTTGTAGGTTTTTTATTAATCTATTGATACCAGAACACCTCAAGCAACATAAGCTTATACAAAGATTTCAGGCACATTAAGAGAATGAAAGAGGAAAGGCTTTCAGTAGGTATATTCCTCCAACATCAATTTCTGCAGTAGCTGCATGCTTGTTAGAGGTGTCTCACGCAATTACTGAACTGCCTTTGTACAGCATCAACTGGAGGGGAGAAAGGCTGCAGGTTAATATATGCCATTTGTTGAACGCCCGTTTTGCCTTTGCTAGTACAACTGTAAGACTTCAGGAGGTTTATTTAAAGCACACAGTGTTGGTCACACTATTCCTAATGAAGTTGGTGGGAATTTTCCCACCAACTTCAGTAGGAATAGATATGAGCCAGTGCTTCGGGGGGGGGGAAATCCCCTCCCCCACATAACAAAGCCCAACTTTTAATATAGGACCATGCTGTAAGATAGGAAAAGTTATTTTGTGCATTTATAAGAGCATAAACCAGAATAAAATTTAATATTTATTAGAATTTCTTCCAGTAACAGCATTCAATATCTTAACAAACCAAGTTGTGAAGTCTTAAAAAAAACCCTTAGGATTACAAAAAAAGTTAAAATAAGTTGTTCCTTATATTTAATGGCAACAAAGGGGGAATTTTCTATTTAAAAACAAACTTGTCATATAAACAGTATTATTTTAAGAAAATGTGATTAATATGATGTGTCATTTCCAGAATGGATACACCGTGTATGAATACCAATCTGAATGGAATGGGGTGGGGGGGGCAAACACACTACCCCCTTAAAAATCTAAAAATAGGCTGTTTGAAGAAAGGGGAGGGAGGACGACCTTTCTAGTGAAATAACTTAGAAGATACTATGCAATAGACAAAAAACGCAAGGGTACAGAAGACATTACATGACACCCTTATTACAACACCCCCTCAAGTCTGGTTATACAGTAAATAAAGTTAGTAAAGTGCATCTTTTGAAGACTTGTCTAGTGAAATAGCTTTTCCAAATATAAAACACAACACAAGACGTGCAGTAACAGTTAAATCATAGTGTAGGTTTTTAAAAACTAATCTTTAACTTTTCATTCACTAAAGAAGAAAAGTTTTAACTGCAGTAGTGTTCACATTATTCTTCGATAGGATGCATCCTCATGTGCTTTTATTACTTGGCAAATCTTTAAATATGGAGCACAGCAAAATTATGCAGTTTAAGCAAGTGCTTCTCTCAATGTAATACAACTCTTCAATGGCAGAACACCCACATGCAGCACAACCATGTTAGATTTTGGGAAGCTTTGGTGCACTAACGACGGGATTGGTCTCCTGCAAATACCTTCGCCCTGCACTCTTATAGTCGTAGGTGCAGGTGTGAGTCTCTGCATAGCGGTGCGTTGCACAGAAGTTGTTTCCACATCTGAAGAATCAAGAATATTAGAAGTTACAAGCTTTTAGAAGCTTTTAACTCTCTGACATGCTGGGAGCCCTTTGGCTTAATCATGTCTTGTTTATTTGACATAACTGCTTGGACTCTAATCATCTTTGACTGACAACATTAACTGGTGGGATAATCAAAATGTCATTTTTTTAATTGAATTCTGGTTTTGACCCAACAGTCTCTTCAGCTGGGAAGTTAAGCAAGATCAGTACTCCTAGAACCAACTAGCAAGAACCAAACACACTTATAAATTAAGAATGATGGGCTTCAATTTATTCTATTTCTTTTTAAAGACCTCAAACAACATCAGTCAGTAGAACTGAGAGGACAAAACCAGGGAACTAGAATAATGGCATCAGGTGAAATGCACACAATGCATTTCAATTCAAAAACACCACACCATTCAGACCACTAAAATAGATGTTTAGTTCTGCCTGGCATAAACTCAAATTAGTCACTTGAGGTTAATAAATACAGATTTAGTCAGCTGTAAAGACATCAGACAAACTAATGATAAGGAATATCCTATATGACTGGATATCCTTCCAATATCAGTTGCAATTTCAGTGAGTTAAGATTATGATTTCTGCCTTCAAACTTGACAGCTTGGCACCTAAGACTCCTAAGAGGCGGAAAGCATACGTTGGCTGTTGAATCTGATCTGAACAAGTACTTTAAGTAGAGACTGATATTAGTGTCCCATTGCCTGATTATTTGATAAAGTTGCATCTTGACAGTAAAACACTAACATCATTCAAAATCAGAATTCTCTTGAAATGGATTAGGCATTACTCGTCCAACTTACTGTCTCACTATTACACTATAATCCTCTGTCTATCTCTCTGGGTTTGTAATAAACTCTGCAGCTGTTCCCGAGTCTGTGCATGCCTGGTAATAAATATGCTTTTCTTTGGTTCTTGATCCTGTAATCACGAGTTCTCTCATACGACTGTATTGTCTATTTGGTTCATGTTCCATTCTAGTAAAAGGTCATATGGTTGCTCCTTTTGAAACTAGAACAAATACTATTCTTGGAGACATGCGATTCCGCCCTTTTTCTGAGCTTCATTTTTAACCTTAAGCAAGCTGCTTAGTTACTTCTAGAAGAGCTTGCAGCTATTTGCTCAGCAGGAAAAGTGTGCTGTATCCAAAACTGTTTCCAAATCAGACTGAAGAGTCAGTAAGGAGTCACCCTGAAACTCTCCAACACAATTCCCCAATGGCAGAAGTCTTGTTCATTTTACTGTTTTTGGCATGAACCAAGATCAGGTTCAAACATAGCCTCACAGTGCAGCAGTTCCCAACCTTGACTAGCTCATGGAAAACAATACTGAGAACATACTATCTTGTGGGAAACAATACTTGGAGAACTAAGATCAACAGAGGAAGTGGAGGGGCATATGTGGGGGTTTTTTTTGTTTTTGTTTTTGTTTTGTTTTGTTTTGGTTTTTTTTTTAAGTTTGCAGCGATCACCACCAAGCGCCAGGTCTCATTGTGTTGTCTACAAGTCATGATCTGGGGGACCAGCACTCTGGTGTTCTGCTTTTGAGATGCTCTAGATGCTAAAAGGTGGCTGAAGTCTCACAGGAAACAAAACACGTGTGAAATCAAAAAGTTGTCAAATATAAATTTGTATAAAATCACAAACTGTGCACGTGTTGTAATAGGGCCAAATCTGAGGGAGGTTTTCTGAAAAATTTTAACAAAATCAGTTTTTCCTCAAATTGTTAACAATGTAATTATTGAGAAACCTCACAGAACAAATCTGTAGCAAGTTCGACTCACATCAGTATAAAATGTCATCATTCTTGTTTTGTACTCATGTTCTTTACTTCCTGATATCTTGCCTTCTGATATCTTGCATTTTTTGATTTTCCTGGAAGAACATACACCTCAACAGCAGAATAGGTACAACATTCCTGAATTTTAAATTCCTGGAGTTTTGTTGAAGTGAGAATTGCAACTTTTCTGAAGGCTGTCTTTTGATTTTCTATTGTTAAAGAATACCATGCAGCATAGTAAACCTTTTGGTTAACCCAGCTATCAATTTTAAATGCTCAGCCTACCTGCACTCATAGCTGGTTGCCAATCCAGTTTTCTTGCCACAAAGAAAGCAATGCTTTGTAATTTTCTTTTTTGCTTGAATTGAGCCATTCACAGGTGGAAGATGGGTTGCTTCACCTGATTTCAGAGGTAGAAAGACAGCAAAGACATTTTATTTTTATTTACTCCCGATTATAAACTAGTTAAATGTTATCTTTTGAAACCCAGATTCATTTTGCATTTCTTAGGATACTTCAGGTGGGAACCTCAAAGCCTAAACAGAGAGGAAAAATCCCAAACGCCAAAACAAAGCACACCTCAAGCCTATAAACACCTTTAGAAGAGTGCAGGACTTAGACCCATTATTTTTAACACCTGTTAAAAGTTCACATAAGCAAGAAGTTACAGAAGAAATCAAGAAACACATCTCCTAATGGTCTTCCCAAATGCAAAATGAAAATACATAATGTGGTTGGGAAAGCACTCACACAATGGCTTTTCAAAGAATCAATTGGGCATTCAAGTACCTAGCATCTAGTATATTCAGCAGCTAATAACTCAAGTTTGCCAAGTAAATACTGCAACATTTTAAAATCTTGCTGGTACTCCATAATTGCAAGAAGAGTACGTTATTAGACTACAGGCCTCTATTTAGCTATACGGTTTCATAAGGCACTTTGCAGACGGTTGTAAAATTTCTGTACTTAAAAATTTAAAGACTAATTCTTGGCTGTTGCTTTATAACTAGAAAGCATGTAAAGAAAAGGCATCCTCCTTCCTTCTGCAGAAATAAGCTCTTTGTTTGCAACTTCCTTATGCATATTTACTACACACTAGAACAGTGAAAGTGAGCAAGACATCCTCTCAAACATTCTTTCAGTGCTTCTACTGCTATATTCTCAGGATGCTCCCAAAAAGTGATGTCACGAGTTCAGAAGTATTTTTTCTCCAGCGCACCTTTAACTCCAACAGTCACTTCTCAGCTGAGATACAGCAGGCTACATTCAATAGTAACACCAGGCAGTCACTACACATTGCAGTCGTCACTATCAACCAGTGCTATCCCATTGCTATCCAGCATGGAAACTTCCAGGCAATGTTTGCCGATGCTATAAATTTCATTATCTAAAAGCATACTATTTCAGGAGCATCAGTTAGCCCAGTTTGTGAAAAAGGAGAGCTTGAAGACAGCCCCCACTGTGGACCATACTTAAACAGAAAAAACAATACACCTGTCCTCACGTTTATGGTCCCTACAGCAGTTACATGTAAATGAAGGCCTTGGATAACAAACTGAACCTGTCCTTTGGCCAGTTACACAAGAGATCATTACTAGCCACCTCTCTCTCAAGACTCTGCATGATATGACAATACCAACTTTGTCCTTCTCATGTCTGGAATCTTTTGGAAAATACACTTTTGTCTGACATAAGATACACCCGAGGATTGTCTTCACAGTTCTATCCAAACTGATGCAGATAGTAGGCTTCCCTATAATGCAGACGTGGCTATTAGGGTATCACCTCTTTTGTCATGGAGTAGGTAAGGACAGACCTGTTTATTAATTCACTGCCAATCCAAAGCTGCACCCCCAGCTGTGAAACAAAGGCACAATCCACTATTTTAGCAGCTTTTGCTCCCACTTCATTACAGTTACATCATTTTTCCTGTTGCAGCTGCTATTTGAAGATCTATCTTTTAGCTCATTCTCTATACATAGATCTTAAAATCCTGGAATACATGCCTGCTCTCTTTTCCTAAGGCGATACAGAAAGAAAAGAAAACCTGCAAACTGTAAGTCAAAGATATGAAGAGGAAAAGTTGATTGTGCTGAGAATCTTTAGCTCACTGTCTTAAAAGTTTTAAATGTATTAGTCTAGACAATTCCACTCCTCCCAAGAGAATTAATCACATAAGAAATTAATATTTAGGCACAACACATCCATTTTCAGTAGATGTAGAGCATTAAGCACTCCACAGTTACCAAGACTAGGGTAGAATGATGCCCATCACAAAAATTAGAGAAAAATCTGCACGGTATCAGTACTCTTCATCATCCACGCCCTTATTGCTTCCTCCCCACTTTTCTTTCGCCAAATCCTTCTGGCTCAGGCCATAGTCCTAAAGACAATGCTACTGATAAATTTTGCTCTGATTTTAGTACACTCAAGAGTATTCACAGAACTGACCTTTTGGAAACTTCAGAGCAGAAAGTCATGTTTATGTCCACAGACGACATGCAGGATGCATTAAGTATTAACAAAAGCTCCGAAAGAGTCACAGTTTTGTCTACCTAAGATCTGGATGACATCTGTATGTTAAAGAATTGCTTAAAATATTAAAAGTTATACCATGCTACAGAAGTGTAATACAGCAAGGACTTAGAAAGACATATGTCTTACAAAGATATATGATTCTTGTCCTCTATATATGTGATATATCAGGAAAAATTCAAGAGTCATCTTCAATTATTATTTAAGTCACATTACTTACCTATTCTTTTCCCTACAGCTGCAATACTTCCATTCATTCCAAGCCCATGCGCAGACTAAAAAAAAAAATTTCCACAAGGAAATTACTAGCAGATGGAAATTAAATGAAATGTTAGGCAGTCTGGTATCAGCTTATTTGAAATCAATGTTGTATCAGTCAACGTCCAAGAAGACTTCTGTACAAAAAATTAAAATTCTGCAATACTCAAATACTCAAAATGACTATTTAATAGTCTCCCCATACTTCACAACACACCAAAACAACAAAGTACATTAAAGATCTGAAGCTAGGCACATATGGTGCCAGTCACGGGGCGAACTTTGGAATAAATGACAATTAGTGAGCAGCAGAAGTCATAAGACACTTCAAACACAGACACTCGTAATTCTATCATTAGCATAACTAATAATTTTAGTTGTGAGTAAACAACCACTTTAATCTTTATAAAAAATTACTTCTAGGACCCTTTTAGCTAAACAGGCAGTTAAGATACCAACAAGAATTTAGAAAACAGTTTAAGACTATCAGGGATTTAAGTACACCTCCTCCTCCCCATCTGCCTTCCCTGAGAAGACACAGACACACACAGGAAAGTACAGTTTTCATAACGCCAGTACCAGAAAAGACAGGAAAACTTCAATTTCTTTGGAAGCCTTAGTACTCACTAGAATATATTCAGCAGCTTCATTTGGAGGAGCAGTTTTCCTAAAGCTTTCTTCCTGAAAATGCTGAAGGTTTGTAGGTAGCGCAATACCAGAAGTCCGAAACCTGCCTGTCCCACAGGAACTCTGTAAACTTTCCCTGTTTGTGCTTCGGGCCAGCGAAGCCAGAAATCCTAAGTTACTTACAGAACTCACAGGTTCTTTGGCTGCCCTGTTAGCCACATCTGTGATGTCCCTAGCCTCTGCTTTAGAAATCACATCAGGTCTTTTACCAAGTGACTCTACTTTCACACTATGAAATCTAGTAGTCCTAGAAAAAGAGGAGTCTGCTATACTACGGACTTCCAAGGATCGAAGCACATTTGGGGAGGCCGTAGATCTCAAGTTACCAGCCTCAAAGCATTTGGGTTGTGTTTGTGGTTTCAGAGAAGTGTGACGTGTCACTTGTGCTGAATACCGAAGAGGTGACAAAAGTAGATTTTTCTGCGGACTTAATTCACGAGTACCGAGAAGACCAGCCCCCATTGCTGCAGTGCTCAGCACTTTGCTAATAGGTTTTCTATGCTGCTCTACAACCTTAGATTCTTCATCTCCATCAGACAGTTCAAGTTCTGGGTTCACCTTTCCTACGTCATATATCTCACTACACTGTTCAGTGGTGCTTGCTTCCGTCAACAAAGCAAAAGCATCTGTTTCAGGTAAAAGTTTTTCTTCTGTTCCATATAGTTCTACATTTGTTAGATTTGGAAACAAAACAGCATCCTCCTCACTTGCTGAGGTCACATTTTCAGATGCTTTTTCTGAATTCACAGGCAGAGATGAAACAGGAGTCAGAATACTACCTGTCGGTAGTTTTGCATTTTCTAGTTCAACACGAGATATTTTCGGTGGTAATCTGATGCTATTAACTGACTGAGACCAAGAATTTTTCTGCCAAGCATCATCTTCCTTAAGAAAGTCATTAGTTGTGGATGGCATTGTTCTACCAGCAGTGGCGAAAGTAGCCAATGCTGAAAGTGCGTTTTGGGAAGACTCTGAGGGATATGAATTCCCAGGAGGAGGTAGGCAGGACTGTCCAATATGGGGGAGCACTCTTAAAAAGCGGTGACGAGCAGCAGCTACTGAGCCACTAGATGGTCGAGGAGCCATTGGAGGACGAGGTTTCACCTTGACAGTTTTCTTAGGCTATTAAAAAAAACCAAAACCCACATAGAACAACAGTCAGTATTTCAATTATGGTTGCATTCAAAGACCTGACAGATCATATTCCCAGGAATTCAGACAGTGTAAGGCCAAAAAGGACCAAATCATTCTTTCTACTCCCCCATCTGTTACTAGCCATCAAGACTTCACCCAAACATCTCAATAATAAAATCAAAGATTACAATCCGAAAAGGCTTTTTAGTAAGTAGGCCACATGTCAGAGGAATAGAAAAGGGAAGCCAGAATGCCACCAAAGTTATCCAGAAGAGCTTAGAAACTCAAACAAGACGAACAGTGAAAGAAACTGTATCATCTTAATTTTACTATCTAGGTAACCTACACAGACCTGAACACCAACATAATGTTTTATCTTCTAGGTAATCTCATTCTCATAGCTAATTTTAAAGGCTTTTCAGTTACAGTGTTTCTGATGAAGTTTCATTTAAGACAAACATTGATTTTTATCAGAGCAGTACGGCAAACCAATGCTACTTAAAAGTATCAGAAGAAAAAACAAAAAAACCCGAAAACCTCACACATCCAAAAAAACCCACCTATTCAAATAAATCCAGGACCAGGAATGAATTCTTTGAATGCGGACAGGCAGATCCAAGTAAAGCCAATGCCCCAGAGCAGAACATATATACAATAGCATTTACTTGAACAACAGATAAGAAATCATCTACCTTTGATCACTTCGCTTCCCAAGACAGCAAAGTATCTGACCTGCTTTTTAGAAAAGTCAGCACTAGGAAAGTGCAAGCCATTTTACAATAGAAAAATTGAAATCACAACTTCACCTTTTTACTCAGATTCATGTTCTCCATCTTTGCCTTGAGTAGTTTCATTTTATTCATAGTAATTGAATTCTCAATAATCTGTTGTCCAGAAGGTGATGCTTCTGTCTCATCTTCATCATCAGCATATAAATTATAAACTGAACCACCACTGAAAATAAAAGAAAGCTTGTGTTCACCCTTTAATCAAGTAATTTAATTATGTTTTCAATGTAGAATATTCTCGTAACTAGAAAGTCATATCCGTAGTTGATCTGTTGACAAAGCATTATGTAAAACTGTATGCAAAGACATTTCAAATCCATTTATTTTAGCACATAAGCATTCTTTATTAGATGCTCAGGCAAAGTGATGATGCTGAAATCATAACATAGCCACGCTTCTGGGAAGTTGTTATACTATATACAGTTGGTTCACACTCACTATATATTTTCCCCACAGAGGGGATATCCAGTTCCACAAATGTCTCCTGAAGGTATGGCCAAAGCTGTTAACTGTGTGACTCAGACAACAAGCTGATCAGTTTTCCAATTAACCAGACACTGGCATGGAAGGAAAGTCCAAATTTCTATCCATCCTGAGGGGTGTTCTCACCATAAATGGAAATGGAGGGGTCACCCATGTGGATGTGATATTCTATTTCTCCTTTTCAAAATAAAGAAAAAAAAAAAAAAGAACAAAACAAAAAAGGGTCAGTTTAGGTGTCCAAAGAGTCTCACATTTGGAAAAAAATACACAGATTAGAATTGCTAGACCCAAGACAAAAATATTTTAATTCAGTAGTCACTGGAAATTTATAGCATCACATTGCCTTTTTCCATTCTGCATTCCAGAATGCAAAAACTCAATGTTTTGAAGTCAGTATCTGACTTGTTTTTCCTATGAAGCATTAATCACTAACACATATCCAACATTTGACAGTGAAATGAAAGAACCATTAGGTGTCCAATTCATTACAAATTTATGCATTTTCAACACTGTATATAGTACATTTTAAAGACTCTTTTAATTCTTCCATTAGGCTGTCAGCATCTAGAAATCATGGCAACCAGGCAATTCCCCTGTGTTCACAAAAACGTCTTAGTAGATTTAACTAAAGTTTCTACTCTCCAAAAAAGATCAAGAAAGAACTAAAGGTCATGAGAAAGTACCAAAAAAAACCCAAAAATTAAAAAAATCGTCACTAATTAGAGCTGGCATCTTACCTGATTCTTGGAAATATTCTGCTGCCCTTAGTCAAGAGCCAGTATTTTTGCACTGACTCTCCAAATCCATTTCCTAAAATGTAGCAAAATTCCAAAGGCAGCACAACTGGGAGACAGATCTTTAAGAGCAAGATGGCAGCAAATTCAAAGCAAGAGTCAGCTAAATAGCCCAGTGATTTCTTACCAACAACTGAACAGCTTCACATGAGGCAGTCAGCGTGCATATTACATACCTCTCCTGGTAAAGATTCAACACTAAAGAATCATTTCAGAATTTTAACTCTGCAAAGACTTAAGTCACCAACTCAAAACAATTCTTTGAACTTCCCTTCCTTCAAAGTAAAGACAAAAGGAAAAGTGATGTGCCTGTTTGTTGTTTTTTGGTTTGGGCTTTTTTTGGGGGGTGGGGTGTGTGTGTTTATCTTTTTTTTTAATGCAAAAATAATTGTTAACCTTTTTCTTGCATTTTCTGGCTAAATAGGAGCCAAAGACACTAAAAAAAGGAGAAACAAAAGGATTTTTTGCTTTAATGTGATTGTAAAGTTATAGAAGGGAGCTTTGTTCTTGATGATACTTTCAGGTCATTTTCCAATGAGTAGATTTCACATTTACTTTGTCCACAGGTGTCAACGTTCCTGAGATCTTGACTGTAAAACGCGGGCCTCAAAAATGTTCAGTAGCTTGTTGAAACACTTTTGACATCAGTGCCTGCCTGCCAGTCCTCTGCCACAACTTCAACAACTTTCTTTGAACCCAGAGAAAATAATCATTGCAAGTATTTACATCTTATCACGTTTTAACCATTAACTTAACTACAGATAAAATAAAATGATCTGGAGAACTATAAAACAAAACCCAAACCAATGTCTCATTTCTAAATGGCAGTCACAAAATTCTGCTCCACACATAAGCAATGTGAGAAAAGCTGATGAACAAGTGCCTCAAAATGCTCAGTCACCAGTATATCCACACATATAAAGACATTCAACTGCCAGAGTGGAAAACACTAGTATTCAGAGTGATTCATAGCCTTGCTCTATAAAGATCAAATGAAAAGGTCCGATTTGTTTCCATTGTCTCCTCCCTTTGCTACTTTTTTCATTTCCCACAAAGTCTGACCTGGCCATAATAACAAATTCAAAAATTAAGATTTCTTCCCCACCCACCAAATTACTGTCTGCCTTAGTAGAAAAGCTAATAAATGAACTCCAATAGAGAGCACAGAGGAAGAGAAACAGCTCGAGCTGAATGTTTTCAACTCAGGTGGCTTCCAACCTAACTGGATCATTTGACCAGTGACAGCACATTTCTTAAGCATAATGTATCTGACTTTTATACATGCTGTTGTGCTTTGAAAGGCTTACCAAGATGCCTTGCAAGAGCCAGTTTGCTACATTTAGCGAATCTCAAGTAAATTACTATTTAATTTATATTCCAGAAATACCTAATTGACAAGTACTAAGAATTTTAGACAATTATCCACGTTAGTTTTAAATACAAAAAAATAATTGTCACACACACACAAGAATTTGAACATGTAGACAGATACCAGGCATCTCATTATACTAAAAAAATGAAGCTCATGCTCCTTCTGACAACTTCTTGCATGGACTCACAGCATAGCATCCACAGTCCTAGCTCTTTGGATTTAAAAGGTAAAAAGGAACAATTTAGTAATAGGCAGGGTATCAGTGAGAACAGGAATTACATCTTTCTGCTCATCTTTCCAGAAGTGTATCTAGGCCAATGCAGCAACAAGTTTCTCAGTTCTTACTGATGACGGTGGTTTTTACCCATTTCAAATCTACACACAATACCATATGAGGCCATTTACTGAAAAAGAGTGCGGGGGCTGAAAGACAAGATCAGAGATCTAAAATATCTGTATCTTTCCTCTTCTTTCCGTCCAGTAATTGTATACCAAACACTAGCTCTTTCTACACTGTGTAGCTATGTCAGAATTCAACCTTGATTTTTTTTTAAGTACAGATCTCTTATAAAAGTTTGTAAGAATAGTATCACTCTGAACCCACTGAATCACACTGAATATAAACCCAGTACAAAGCCCTTGCTTTGACTTTGCAAACAGGAACAAGGATAGTTACTTAAACCAGTGCAAGCCTTAGCCTCGGAGAAAATGCAGCTAGTCACCAGAATAGGGCCTCCTTTCCTTACAGTCATACAAATACTAAGTTCTTCAGGGGATAAAAAAAGACCTACCCAAAAGCCGCAGTATAAAGACAGGTTCAAATAATTTTTAATAGATATTATAAATTTTGATAGCTTTAGGAAAAAGACCAGTAATCTGTTTACTACAATGCAGTAGCTTAAGTGACACACTTGCTCTTCTGATGATAACAGTACTTTGATTCTGTGACAGCAATTGAGACAAGTTTGGTACCTCAACAGTAGCTAATCTGAGGCCTAATTATGTCCAAAGGCTAGCTCTATTGGTAATTATTTCAGTATATTAAAAAAAACCCAACAACAATGAAACAAAAACCAGACAAAAAAAACCGCACCCAGAACAAAGGCGGGGGGCGGGGGGGGGGGGGAGGGA
>VYXH01012182.1:318331-331611 GCA_013397275.1 Burhinus bistriatus | reverse complement strand
ACCCACCCCAAAACCCCACAGTTTCTCTGAAAATTCAGATAAACCCTCTCAGGATTTTGCACTGCCAATCTTCCTGACTAATCATTTAGTCAAATCATAGCCACACGAGAAAGAAAGTTTATGTTGTGAACAGAGAAAAGTTTCTAAAACTAAACAAATGCCTTAAGGTGGAAGAGAAAGTACTTAACAAAAGTCTTCAGTAACTTTATTGCCAAATTGACTCTCCTGTGAAACGTTCCCTTTTCGAAAGGGCTGGAATGTTGAGAATTGCCTCAAGCATGAGGTCAGCTTTATCTCTCTCTATTGACACACACAGTGACAGATGACTGTCAGCATGACCACTGACCACAAAGTAATACTGTATTGTTAAGGCCACCCAGTTACAGCATTTTAGTAGCCCTCAGGGCACAATTCTTGCAATATCACAGAAATATTCCAGATATTCTTTTGACAAAGTCAACAAATAAAGCATCCCCCTTTTAAAGAATAATATAAAGATTAAAACCAACTTTACCTCAAAGATTCAGATAATGGCGTTAGAGTGCCATCTCCCCGATCTAACACACGGAAGAAATTCAACTGATCTCCTTCTCGATATACTAAGAAGGTAACTTGTTTGTTGGATGGCCCTTTCTCCCAGATCTCATCTCTACTGGGATCCATGTAGTCAGCCATTTCCCTGATAGGGTCTTCCACAGGAACTAGGAAGAGAAAAAACGGAATAAAACCAATTATTGTTGTTATTATTATTGTTTCGATCACCTTTGAGAGCTCAGCTCAGTTTACAGTGGGAATTCCCAACCTAGAAGAAATGCCGAGTGTTTTCCAAGTTAAAATTATCAAGGGGATTTCTCTTTTCATTCCTCTATACGCGATTCACATAACCAAGTTTATCATCAGACTGAACCAATTCCTGATTCTTACTAACCAGATTTTAAAAAATATTTGTATAATGACATTACAGTATCATTTTTTTCTGCAGATGAAGAATTTCTGATTTTAAGACTTTATGATTGTATACATATAAAGATACTTGTTAAACTAAGGGTAAACAAAATGAAAAGGATGGTGCACTTGGTATGCTAAAGAAGAAAAGACAGAAAAAAATCCCTCTGTTTTTGTTAAGTATTTTTCCAATTAATTTGGAACTGAAGTCTGCTCGTCTAAAATGCTTAGCTAAGAACAGGTGTTTGCCATCATAAGATGTTGCACGAAAGCCATTATTTTTTAACTGAGTTAACACCTACCTCTTCTAGTGTTAATAGGTCCACCTCGCATAGCCAGAACTAACTTCAGAGTGCACCCTTCTGAAATGCTGTAAATAACAATAAATAAATTTTTTTATCATTCTCTATTGCTTATGCTAACAATAATTTAGAAATATTCACTGCAATTTTATTCTATACTTACTTATAATCATTCAAACAATAGTCATCCTTCAGCTCCATATTATTCCAAATTAAGTGCTGCTGAGAGACAGGAATACCTAAACAAAACAAACAAACAAACGAGTATTAAAATTTGAGCTTGGTGGGAGGGCTTTTGGGGATTTTTGCTTTTTGAAGAATGTGGGGGTAATGGAGGAGAGGCGAGAAAGAAGATTATAGGCAAAAGAAGAAAGGAAGCAGGACAAGGACAGGCACTTGAGCAGCCTTCAGTCATGATATCCAACCTCCCAAACAGTTATTAAGAACAAAGTTAAGGTTTCTTTTGGCTCAACAAGGGGCCTGCAGAAGTATTCAATTGCCTCAGGCTTGTTGAATACTTGCTCTTTTCCAGTCATCAGATGAGGGAGGTTTTTTCTTGTTATCTGTACCTCAAAAGCTTTGTGTCTACTAACAGGCAAAACAGGATAAAACTTCTAAGTACAGAACTGCTGAGTAATTTAGTCACAGACTGATATTCTGTATTACTCACGGTAAAGACAAGGTTGCATTAAGGTAACTGGTGGCACCTCTATTACAGTGGTGACAACTGTGTATGTGTTTTTATCACTGCTTGGTTTGGAACCTGAAAATTCGCATGTACAATATAGTACCATAGCCATCAAACTTTGTACTACAAAACACTTCTATTTTGTGGTGGGCATTCTTTTAGGCCATCAAAACATTTTATTACTTATATCCAGTAATACTAATTTTCAACTGAAGTTCTGGGACAGATTTGGCTAACTGTTTTTTTGTTAAAAGGAAGTAAGCATAACCAACTATTTGTTCCTTATTAAAAATCCATATTCTACACAATGATTAACTTAGTTTCTTTTTAACCTGCCTAGTCAACTCATTTAGATACAGATATAATACACATTAAAGATAATAAGCAAAAGCTGATACAACCTGAGGCCTTCACACGTTTACACTAGGATGCTGCCACTTTCCAAATTTTGGATAGAGTACAAACCAGGACAGTTATGAAACGATGAGACAATTTGGATAAATAAAAAAAAAAATAAAGGCTAATACAAAGATGAATAACTGATGTTCAATTTGCCTAGTGAAATCAAGGTAATTAAGATCCCACTGTGCATTCCTGACAAATTGTAATTAAAAAGAAAATCTATATAGGCCAAGAACTACTTTTTCAAAAAGGTCTGAATGCTACTCCTCAGACTAAGAAGCAAAACCTATAAATATATTTTCCAAAAGGTTACATTAAAGTAACCTTATCTTACACTTTTATTCATTGCATGTTCAGATACTTAAAAAGAGATGCAAGTAGCAATGCTATGCAGTAAGACTTCCCAAAATACATCTGGCAAGAGGGTAACACAAAGATCAGAGTCTTCCAGATAGTTTCCAAAAACATCTCAGCTTCCCAAGGCTTGCAAGAGTGCTTAGCAAGCTGTGGCAAAAGGTCAGTTAAGTAGCCCCTTCCTAGCTGAAGAAGGGCACAAAGCTACCGACACCCATCACCAGCAAGGAAGAAAAGAGGACCAGATTCAGATGAAAGTTCAAGTAGAACAGGGCAAGCAGGATACCTGCTATGTGGGTATCCCTGTGCAGAAGAGGGAGTGCACTTTGGAGGAACTGTCATTGTTGTTATTTAAGATTTAGAGAAGATTACTTTTTCCTTTTCTTACCACAGCTCACATCTAGAGCTTCTCTTTTATGAATGACTACTTGGATGGCATTTAACATGAATTTTGTATCCTCTGAAGTCCACAAGACATTTATGAGGAGAATAGGTTCATATAGTCGACTAACATAATTGCTACTACACTGCCAGCTATTTAATAACTGGTTATTGGTTATGTTTCAAGTCTGCAACATAAGCAAAACAACAACAACCTGGCAAGAGCCAGTGAGTCTACAGCAAAGTTCTCTTCTGTGTTGTTTTGCAGCCTTCTGATTACAAACAGTCATTACTGTCTGTATTTGTTATGGTTTCAGCAGCCTCCAAGGAGCAATTTCCAATTACTTTGATAAACTGAGAGAGTATTTGTTAAAAAGGCTAGCTTGCAACTGGCAGCGCTGCAGTGAAACATGTTTTTGTTCATCTAACAATGACAATGTATTTTTGATGAAATGAACAGATGAAAAGACTATACTCTGCTGTAATGGGAAACAGACAAGTCTTTATTACCAATTCCCTCTCATGCTGCTTTCTAAGAATTCTGTATTTATACATGGAGGAAACAGTGTGTGCTTTATAGGTTCAGGTGCAAGAAAATATGCATCATCTGTCCCTTTTCTGTGTTACAGTAAGGCTTTCTTGAGGAGACATTTGCACGTGGGATCAGCATGTAAAATTGGCCACAATAACGAGAACTGCGAGATACCCATCCACTATCCCCTCTCTCTAAGGAACACGTGACTGTATCCCTAGCCTGCTCCAAATCGGTACAGAGAAGAGGAAAGTAGGGCAATAAGCTACATCTCAATGCTCAAATGGAAGTGGGCTAGCCAGGTAGCGCTACAGGAGGACAGAAGAGTCTTCAGACTGCCTATTGAAATGGCTGCAGATGTGCTAACAGTCTGACCTACTAAATGGGGCGGAAAGAGGAGAGAAGTAGGGACTCTATCCTGTCTCTGAATCAGCGTATCAGATACTCCCTTAAGCTTCACTCCTTTACTCTTCTTTCTGGCATACTAAGTAGGCTCACCAGAGAAACTGATGTGGTCAAGTCTGACCCAGAAAAAAAATGCTGAAGATTTCGGAACCAACTTCATTTTATGTTTTGGGTAGAAGTTACTACGTTCAAAAACCCCACAAACATTTCAAAGTTCAAACAGTGTACTTACCTTTCAGTCAAGGTTGAAATTGCTGCAGAGTTTTCTTAAACATTTAGTTTTTGTTCCTGCTTACAGAGAGGCTGGGCTGACAGTCTTTTTCCCCCCCCACAAACTAACTACACTAGGGGAGAGGTGCAAAGGTTCACAACTTAGAGCAGCAGGACCGTTTTCGTAACCGTCAAACCACCAGCTTTCATTTGCACGACAGTAAGCTACGTTCGTGTAAATGGTGGTCAGTACTGACCTACTCTTTACCCTAGGGACTGGCAACAAGGAGACCATAACAGCAACGAGTCATCAGTAACTGAATACAGGCCCACAAAATTTCCTGACAAAGGTGACCTTATTTACACCATCCAGATGCTGCTCTAACCTTCTGACGTGGGCACAGGCTTGCATTTGCAGGAATGTTTTCCCAGCTCAGACAAGGCATAAACTTAAAAAAAGCTTCATGAACTTCTAGTCTCTATTGGCACAACAAACAGGCAAATGACAAGGCAAACAGGAGACATAGAGGAAAAACAGTAGACAGAAGCAAGATTGGTTCTGTTAAAAACTCTTTTCACTTGTGCAATCCACTTACTCTAGTCCTGAGAGAAGCATAGTTATTTTCTCTAACGCAAGTTGTAATAAATACCATTACAACATACTCTGAATTCACAGAATACTGAAAAAAATACAACATCCAGAAGAAATCTCCTTGATATTTGTCCAATTCCTTTCACTTAAGGTGAAGCTGCTGTACACAGGCAGCAAAACAATAACAGCAAAAAAAACTAACAACTATCATGATGAATTCAGAGCACACACATGTACAACAACAAAATTGTCACATCTATAATTCCCTGCTGAACACAAGCATTCCAAATTAAGATGTACTCTGAAAGCTAGTTCTGTTTTTCCCCTTTACAATAATACAAGAACAAGTGAACACATAAATTTTAATCTAAAAAGGTAGGTGTTTCCACATACGCAGATGATAAAATTCAGTTGCAAGCAGTCACTGAACAAATCACGATTGAATTTTTCTTCCTTTAAAGCTAGGTACATAAATGAAGACCTTAACACTCCATACTGTAGAATGCAAATTAATTCCTGCAAGTTGTTAATAATAATAATAACAACAACAACAACAACACCAAATCCCAAACCCCACCTCCTCCCTTGAGACTCAATCCTGTCTCATCAAACAAATATGTTTACAAGTATTATCTATGTCTCTTTAATAGATGAAAGAATTAACCACTACTAGGAATATCTATCCAAATGTTCCTTCTATAAAATACAATATAATAATTGGTGTTTCCAAATGATGAATACTAAACTTTGCCCAGCCCAGCAGCTACAAAGACTTGAGCAATAAAGGAAACGAGATCTTCTCAGTTAAAAAAAAAAAAAAGAAATTGCTATTTCCTCTTTCAATGAAATCCTGCTATTTTTAAGTACCATTCACGTGTTAAAGCTCAGTCTTTCATGTCACCTTGAAACTCAGGTACCATCCTATCCTGTTCGTCAACAGATGATTCTGCTTTCAAATACAAATAATCAACAACAAGTAAAACCAATGGAGTAGGCAGCACTGCTGGCAACACTATGCTATGCTGCTGGCTGTGTATATTCTAGCTTTTACGCCACCAGTACAAAGGGAGCTATTTCTTCTCCAGTGTACCATTTTAAAAGGTTCATTCAGTGAATCTGAGACTAGGCGCGATTTACCCTAGGTGGCTCCAAATTCAACATTATAACAAATCTAAATTTTTGGATACCGTGTGCTTGCTTCGCATAGAACATATTTGAGGATGAATGCCTGGATCTGATCCAAACACACATCAGATCTGCTTTAACTTAAATTTATGAGCAGACTTAAACTGAAATTTCAGATGCATTAGAACTCATTAATAAATTTTTACCCGTATCCTTTACTGACTAAAACCAACTGGAAACAGAAAGCTGGAGATCTGGAGCTCTTTCTTCGCGAGGTACCGATGTCTACTACAGCTGTCTAAACAAACCCTTTCCATATCAGATCATTAACCAGGCACCAAAAATGACAAACAGTACCAGAAGCATACAAAATTCCTAACATGCCATCTATATTATCCTTTTTTATTACAGTGCAGACAGTCTACAGCTATTGATATTCCAATTCTTGACAAAGATGAGTTTGTCTTGATTTAGTTTTATTATTAGCCTCTTACAGTTAGAGTCATTGGTGACATTTGACCAAATTCATTAACTTCTGATATGATTCTAGGTTTTGATCTTGGAGATGTCAGGTCTCAGATCATTTTCCCAAAGCTTGTGTTTTTGTATGCTTACACACCATCATCCTCAACAGCCAGATTAGCCCATGGAGACAATATGTGTACTAGGGACCCTATATAGTCACCCAGCAGTGCAGGAGGCATTCTCCAGCCAGAAGCACAGCTTGAATGAAAGAGGTTCATGCCCCATGAAAGTTGACACAAAACAATGACAAAAAGTGAAAAACAACAGCAGAAAAAGGAACAGATGCAAGCTTTCTGCTTCCCACTAAATCACAACTACAAAATTACCTCAGGATTTTTGCTCCACCCAGGTGATCCATTGCTTGAACTTGTGCTCTATAATAGGAACTTTGTCCTGAAAAGTTTGGGGGGTTTTTGTTTGTTTTTTTTACATGCAATAGCAACCCTAAATACAACATAAGATTAATTTGTCATTGTGTGTCTGTCCCCTTCACACATAGCCAATCAATCTGTTTTCACTCTGCCCCCATAAATCATATTAATCAGGACATTACAAATCTTTTAACTCTGTTCTGGAGTATCACGGTATTTCAAATGACTTCTAACAAATCAATGATAACACCAGTGAACTCTTAATTATTAAGTAGTAAGTTTCATTAAAACATGGAATATAAGTCTATACAGTAGGCATTTAAGCCATTAATTACCTTATCATCCTATGAACTACAATATATGAACAAAATTCTGAATAAGCAATATTAAAACTTTATTACTGAGCTCTTTTTCTAATAAGAAATTATGATACTTTTGTAAGCTAGGCACACCCAGCCAACAATAACAAACTGTAGGTATAATTCATTATGTCTATTTGCAATCTCCCATTTTGGACTACAAGAAATTCAAATTTCTCTTCCTCGCATCTCCCACTGGTCTCTTCGCGCATCCTTTAAAGTTTACTCCTTCATCTACAGTGTCCAGATAACCTGCCTTCTCCTGTACTCTATTGCCTATGCTTTCTTTTAATTCATTCTTAGCTAGCATTCCATCGTCCATCTGCTTGCATCTCTCCTACACCAATATTCAGTCATGGAGAAGAAATACCCTTTCCTTTCCTTGTTTCACCTCTAGCCTCCAGGAGCATCTCAACACGTTCTCTGACTTGTGATTAATTATGGCCCTGTCCATGGGAAACAAAAGCATATCCACATAGCTGCACTAATGTGGCTGCACTGATGTAAACTCTAGTTATCTGCATGGTGGAGCTTCTACTATGTGACCTTACTAGAAAAAAGTCACCCCTATTGTTGCAACGCTTCTGTGTTTTAGGACTTGTGCCAGCTACTTTTTTTTCCATCCATTAGTGCAGATTTCCAGTAAGAGAAGGAGAATATCTTAGATTCAAGTCTAAAGCATCACATTACATCTTCCAGAGGGTGGGTTCCAGACAGAAGCATGAAAAACAATACAGGTATACTGGAGAAAGAGGGGATCCCTTTTCTTAAAATTAGCAACGCCAATACTCTCAGCTTGTGCAGCTACACAGTTCTTTAACGCCTCCAAAGTAAGAAAGAGGATGCAATGCTGCAAAGTAGCTAAAGTATGTATACATCCATATTTCAAATCACATTCTTTCATGCAGGATCATTCTCATAGTAGAGGGAAAGCGGTAACAGAGGATTAACCTACATCTTTCCTCCTTGCATCAGCACCAGGACTGGCCTTGTAACTTAAAGGAGGTTTTCACTTTGCAAGATGTGCCAAGTTCATCACTTCAAGACAAAGCATTGCTCAGCCAGACCTTCACCAGCAAAAGACCACTCACCTAAACAAAATCCAAATCAGGAACTTCAAGCTGCCTTTAGAGTTTGCCTGCACTGCAGTTGCTCTTGTGACTGCAGTAGCATAAACAAACCATAAACTGACTAACGTAACAAGCAACAGCCATAGCATGTAGTTTAAGTATGCTCAGACAGTTGCAATACAGACATATTGCAAGACTCAAGTTTATAACCTTGCTAGTTAACAACTTATGTCAGAGAATACTTTCAACACCAAAAATACTGTATCCCATATAATGTCAAAACAATTTATGATTTACCATAGGCTTTTTAAGTTTTAACTTAATAATAATATAAAAAGAAACAAACAAACAAGAAAAGGAAGAGCAAAAATACCAATCCCAATGAAGCCTAAGCCATGAACCGATAAGGAAAGAACAGAAAAACAACTCAATTCCAATCAAACCTAGCCATAATTCAAGCGCCTAGCTGATACGTATTACTGAACAAGTTATTTAAATTATCTGGTTTGATTTTAGCAATTATAACGTGTAAACCAAGACTTGCTAAAGCGATAAAGTTTACGCTGAAATAAGAGAGCATAGTACCTTCCAGTCTTTGAATTTTAGCTTTCACAGAAATAACTGTTTCAAAGGGGGAAACTCGCAGTTCAAAGCATGTTCCTGTGAGTGTTTCAATGAAGAGCTCCATGGTTTCATAAAAAGGAAGCTTGTAGTGAAAGGGTCCCATATTATCTTCATTGAAAAAAGGAGGCTCTTTCTTGCTGGCCATTACAAAGGATTTACAACTTCTTTGTAACAAGATCTGTCAGGAAACTACATTCCACTTCTAGCCAAGTCAGCTTTGAGGACAGGTGTGGTGCATTGCTGTTCATGTTTGGGATTTTTCACCTATAAAGCAAACAAGCATAGTTCTAACAACATCTGAATGTAACTATTAAAGAGAGTTTCAATTTATTCTTTTGAACAATAAAATAGCTATTAAAAAGCAGTAAAACAGTATTTAGGTCGTGTAACACATAACCACAAACGGTATCAGTAACAGCAGTTACTAATATCAGCTGTTTGGTTTCAGTCAGCATGCCAGGTCCTACCTACTACTTTTTTATTTCCATTTCGTTTTCACGA
The DNA here is from genome assembly GCA_013397275.1 of Burhinus bistriatus. NCBI lineage: Eukaryota > Metazoa > Chordata > Aves > Charadriiformes > Burhinidae > Burhinus > Burhinus bistriatus. The sequence continues at coordinate 322,225 of VYXH01012182.1, read as the reverse complement.
GCGACATGACAACCCGATCTGCGATATTAACGCCCAAAGCCTCCTCACAAGGGCTGAGCCCTCAGCAGGGTCAGAGCTGGAGAAAAGCTCCAGAAGGACATGAAAACAGGGACTCGTCTGGGCTCGGGGAAGGCAGAGAAGGAGATGGCAGCTCTCCTCCCCCCGGCCCGCCCCAGCCCCCGCACCGGGGCTGCAGGCCGGACCCAGGCCAGCAGAGCGGAGCGGCCGCAAACAAAGGAGCAAAAGCGGCTGCCCACCCCCCCGCCGCCACCGCGCCTCAGGGCGGCCTCACACCCCGTCTAGGACGCGGGTCCCCGCCGCCCCTACCAGCCGTGCCCTCAGCCCGCCCTCTGGGGCCACCTCCCCCGCTTCCCTCCGGGGACGCACCTCACGCCGGCAGGGCCGGGTAAGGGAAGGGGTTAGGGCACTGCCCCTCCCTCTCCACCCCGGTCGGCGCTCCCGCCGCAGGGCGCCGGAGGGAGCAGCACCCCCGAGGGCCCAGAGACCCCCGAGCCGGTCCGCGACGGCAGAAGCGAGGGTGGGGCCTCATCTCACCTACCGCCGCCGGGCCCGCTCGGGGGGAGACGAGGCTCCTCCCCCCCCGTGCAGCCCCGCCCGCCGCGCCTCACAGGAGCTCGCCAGCCCCGGCGGGCCTCATGGAACGGGAGCCACCGCCACGGAAGAGGGGCAGGACCCGGGAGCCGCCCGCACGGCCACTCACTCCCCGGCAGCCTCTGCGCCTACCTAGCCTTTATGACATCTCCGCCAGGCGTCCTCCCACGGGCCAATGCGACGCCCGTTCTCATGCAGCTCGCCCAATCAGCTCGCTCGAGGGGCGGTGCTCCCGGCGCCGTCAGGGGCGGGCGTCCGCCGGGCCGCCGCGCGCTGCCCCGGCTTGTTGTGGTCGTCCAGACGCGGGGCGGCGGAGCGTGCGCGGGGAAGGACCCGGATGCAGCGGCCCCGCCGCTAACAACGGCGGCCACGTGAGAGCCGCCCGGCAGGCCGCGGTGCCTCCTGGGACATGTAGTCCAGCGGCGGCAGGGCTGATGGCGGTCCGGCCGTTCGCCCCGACCCGAGCCTTAGCCTTTTCTCAAGGAAAATGTGCAAAACCATCATTTCCACCTCAAAGTCGGCCCGAGAGGCGGCCGGGGATTGCAGCGCTGGGGCCAGTGGGAGCAGGAGGGGGACGAGACCCTGCCTGCGCAGGCCTCAGCCGGGGCAGGGGCCCGCGGCGGCAGGGAGGGGAGCGGGAGCCTCCGCTGCTCTCGGGCACCTTCACCTGAGGTCAGGGCTCGACTCTGCTGCCGCTTTAAGGTAAGGCGGCCAGGCCGGTCTCCAGGAGCTGCGCTTCCCTCAGACGAGCAGTTTTCCGGCGGAATACTGGAGAAAACAAGCTGAGCTTATTAGGAGGTGCTAATTACATTAGCCGCCTTACTTTCCAGTTAGGTTTTAAATTATGCAAGATCTACCCTGTTAGGTTTCAGTTCCAGTTAAAACACTCAGAACAAATACTGTGGTTTTTCACATGGACGTAGCAGGTATGGGGCCCGCTGACAAAGAGCACTGAGCAAGCCCTGGGTGCTCTAAAACTGAGTCTCCAGCCCTTGTTTATCCAATTTGCAGCCATTGTTTTATCAAATTTGCAAAAAACCAAACCCCAAGCAAACAAACAACAACCACCCCACACACCAATCAAACTCAGCTAGAAAAAGCCAAGCCCTCCTAAGAGTGAAGTGCCTAGTCCAGGGTTTGCAGTCTGTTATGGGGAGTTAATTGAGGACCACACATTTTAATAGGGGGAAGAGACTGTGCCAGTTTAGGAAGAGTTGAGGAAACGAAAGATTTTGATCTGTATCGTAGTGCAAGTTTCTATCAAGAGCTTTTCTCTAATGTGGAAGCTCAGTAAAGTTTAAGAAACACTTTAAGGCAGGAGCTTTTTTTTTTTTTCCTACTCAACAGCTTTTGACCCCCAAGGTGAACAGCACTCTTTGCAATGCTAATAGAAGTTATTAATGCAAAGGGCAAAGAAGAAAGGAAGATGTAGAAAGGAAATAGAAGAATTCACCATTTTTTTTCCTCTCTCCCCTAATACATCTTGAAGCCCTTCTAAGCACAGAAGAAAGGAGCAAAGAAGCAGTCCAAACCGTGTATGAGGCATATGCAGCAGATGTAATGCCTATAAATAAAGTGCAAGTGCTCTCACTGTAGACACCCATTTGCAAATAGCTCCCACATTCTTTTCCAAGCTGCTACTCCCAACTTACCCCCCACTTAAAATGAATCATTGCCAGGCCCACCTATGGTGCAAATCAATAAATGTTGTTCCTCCTTTATCCCTTCCAACCTTTCCTCCTGCTTTATACTCATTAGCGCTAGATGCTTTGGCTATAGTATTTACTGTGCTTGATAAAGTAAATCCAACTTGAGAGAGACTGAAGCAGATGTCTCAGAACAAGGGCTTCAGTGAAAGTACGAATTGCTCTCAAAGAAGTCCTCTAAGCACATGCTTTAAATTCACAGAGAGCACAACAGTCTTAAGAGTTGAAGATAAAGTACATCACTTTCATAAAAACAGCACATCTAGTTTTAAAGTCAGAATTGCCAGCATTCACTGGTAAAATAAGAGAGACATTTGATCCTTCTGCATTTATGCATTTGCTGTGCTTGTATGCATGCAGGAGAGCAAGTGTCTGTCACTGAGCATCAAATATGGTTAATGGCATCAGTTCCAGAAGGGCGGTCTAGAAAATACAGGAAGCAAGAAGGTTAAGCCAAATGCATTGGACAGTTAAAGGGATTCCGCAAAATAGCAACCTCCTATAAACAGCCTACAATGTGTTACGGATGAGAAAGGAAAGCAGACAGTAAGCCTTTGGCCACAAGGGAGTCTCTGCACTAAGGCGTGCACATTGGCTTGTTAACCTGGCAGTGACCAAGCATGTTCAGTACTGATAGACTTCTTGGAAAGCGTTATTTGCAAAACTTTGGCAAATCCAGGCAGGTGAAAAATCTCATTTAGTGGCTTGCAACTTGAACAGAAGACAATGTTAGGTTTCTGTTGTTTTCATGAAGCACTAAGTGCTCACCTGTAACACACTCTTTCTGGCAGAGAAGTTTTAACCATTGTTATTTTTATAGACCACATTAGCTGCCAATATGAAATACCTTATGTCCATCTGGTGTCAAGTCCTGCACTAAGATTTGTTAATGGTTTGATTACAGACAAGGAGAAGCTGTACCTGATAACAGAAGCCAGCCTTACCCTAACACAAGCTCGGTAGATTGGCAGCTGACCCAGACAAGGCATGGTAGTGGTTTTGGTTGTTTTCAAGTCATGATGCAGACGTCCTTAGCAAGCAATAAAGAGGAAAGTAACACATACAGACAGATCTGTTTTAACAGACTCCATTTACTAGTTATCAGTTATTTTTATCTATAGATTTGTTCAATAAAACAAACTATACTTTGTATAATAGATTACTTCATTGCAGGTATTGCACAGGCTATATTCATCTGGGCACCATGGAAACAATATAGCAGGAGGTTACTGTTTTTTTGTAAAAATATATCATTTAGCACAATGAGACCCAGCACAAGAGAATACTAACCATTTAAAATGGGTAGTCTCATTTAAATATCCACAGCCATCTCATTTCAGCTATACTGGATTAGAGAATCCAGAGTATTAGTACTGGACAGGGCATAAGGAAGGCATCCTCTCTGCAACACGCTCCCCTTGGCTACTGGCCTCCAAAGGCATTCAGTGGGTCATCAAATGTGGTCAGTGTCTTGCTTTCAGATTTTGCTTCTGAGGCTGCTTGGGAAGATCTGCTTTTGGGAGTGGGTATCTTGACTTGGCTGCTAGAGAAGATATCATCTAAAGGAGAAGAAAAA
>VYXH01012182.1:284436-318286 GCA_013397275.1 Burhinus bistriatus | reverse complement strand
AAAAAAAAAAAAAAGATTTTTATGTGAAGTGACTGCCAAACAGAAGTAACATCGTACATAAGAGTCTCCAGCACACAGCAGTGACTGCCAAGGACATTCTGTGATAAACAAATGCTTTCCTGCTGCTTGCGATTCTAGATGCATTTGTAAGGACATACGTGGGAGCTGTTTGCTGCAAGTCAAATTAAGAGTATTTTTTCTTCTCAGTAGAGCGCAATAATACTTGTATTTTATAACATGTTCAAGCTCTCCTAAGCAATTGAGAAGTACTAATAAATTAAGCCTCCACAATAAATTCTAACGTGCAAGTGCCAGATAACATCCTTCTTATCTAGAACATTAGCATCTGAGCAACCTGAGAGATCCCAGAGCTGTGAGATTGTTGCCAAAGAAAATCAGAAGAGGAAAAGATGGTACCTGCTAGCAACTACTTTTGCGACATCAACTAGCCATATCAGAGTCTAATCTACAGCACAGTAAGAACACAGCATAAATCACTTGAGAACAGAGCACAGCTAAGATGCAAGGAGACAGACAGCTACAACTGCCATACTGCTGAATATTCAAAAAGTCCATTTACAGTCCTGAATCAAGATCTCCCACCACCTTCCTCAATACACGCCTTTCTGTTATGAATAACTAGGACCACAAAGTGGAAAAATACCATGTTGCTATTAGGACAGAGTTCTCTCCTGAAGGATAACAGCAGGTAGAAAAAAAAAAAAACAACAACCAAGGATACCCCTGTGCCAGCAGCAGAGCCCACAGACCTGCAGTTTGTGCTGTGGCTAATGCTGCTTGTGTTTAGGACTATGCTCATGGAAAGAGATGGAGCTGCTGCCATATGCATGCCAAAGTGTTGCCCTGACGTTTCCTATACACTAAGATTTTAAATTTAGGATACTCATACTATGCAGTTGGACTATGAGGGGATAAAAACATTTTACAAGACTGAGATAGGTGGATCACTAGTGATTCACAAGTAGCACCTAACTAGTCTTGAATCCCCATTAAGAAAACACAGGTCTTATAGAGAGGTTAATAGCTATTTACTGGTCCAGCATATAAAAACTTCAGCCTTCAGGATGTATCCTAACCTTAGGCAGAGGCCAAACATGGAGTAGCCTATCACAAATGTGCTTGCCTTTCTCTTCTTGCTACACGTGTCTGCTACTGTGCTGATCATAGGGATTACACGGGAATAATCCAGAACAGCATTTCGGCACAAGAGCAGTTTAGAAAGGCAGTAAAACAGAGTAATTCCCTACTGGCATCACTCCAAAGCAAGAAGCTATCACATGGATTAGCTTCACAGCAGAGGGGAAGTACAGTGAGTGCCATCAGCAGTAGAGGTATCACTCCTATTTTATGACAAGACTTAAGGAACAAGAAAGTTTTGGCCATGGAAAACAGTACTTGTCAATGCACAAGAAAGCTCAGTCATCATTTTGCAGACTCTTCCAGACAGGCAGAGGTGACATCAAGATGTTTGCATCATCAGCCAAAAGGTCACTGAGGAGGCTAGGAGGATAAAGACCTGAGAAGGAGTTTTTCTAATACTGCCACCACAAGCCTAACACAAATGTAGTAAATAGTGACTAGAAGCTGTGGTAGGACAAAGAAGGAAAGCAGCTTGCAGCCTCCACCCCCCCAAACTGCACCCACTTACTCTTTTATTTGTAGCAGAAAGGATCTCTCTAAGGCAACAATATACAGTCCTGATAAAGTGCTACCATGATCACTTAAGCCAATCCTTAACCTGAGGCATAGGCAAGTGCCAGTTCTACCACTCTACTGCCAGCGGGGCATCCTCACCTTCAGGCATCTTCGCTACACTCCTGTTGGTGTTCTGTAGCTCCATAGCTTTGGGCACAAAGTAGCTGCATATCTATGGCTGCACCACAAAAAAGTCAACACTCTAGAGGAAGATGAAGCCTATCAGATACAGGGTATCAAGATCAGATGTGACGTCAAACAAGCTGTAGCACCAGAGTAGATGTCAAAAGTGGAAGTGCAAACAACAGGTTCTGTTGTGGCTCATTTTCCAAGATACTTTCAAGTGGGACTCTCTTTTTCAACATGAGGTCTGGATTTTTGTGCTTAAGTATTTGGAAAGGGTAGCTGTTTGGGAAATTCTTTCATTTGCTATAAGCTACATGAAAAAAAAAGTAAATTATTAAAATAAGGTATTTTAATTATACAATACAGATTTCAAATACCTCACCCGCAAACATTTAAGTCATTTTTTATATCAATTGAGAAGGTTTTGAAATCTCAAGATGTTCATTCTCTGACAAGATTTCTAACACATTTACAGACTTCAGCCAGGTCATCCCATCAGGCTAGAGTGCTTAACAGCACTCCAAGCAAAACAATGATAAGTCAGATTCAATTTGAATAGGTTAGAAAGAATGAAGACTGACAAGAATCAAAGCAAGAGAAGGGAATTTGTCTTAGAGGAAAAGAAATACATGCAAAACCAAAGAAGAGCTATGAACATGAAGAGCCCGAGAACAGACACACAGTCGGGGATCAAATGACTTTCGATACCTCCACTGACTGAGAACAAAAAAGGAGCATGCTTTGCATCATTTCACATTACTATATGCTGCTTTTTCAATAAATTATACAGGGCAAACTTTTGCTCTCAGGTGTAGTATTTGTAAACTGTTCTGGCTATACATGGATGTAAAGAAAATCTTATGGGCTCCAAGGCAGTCAACATAATAGTGAAGGTGGGGTGGGAAGAGATGCTAATTTCTTTATATCAGTGATTCATCTGAAAAGTACGATACAAAAATCTGTGCAAACTGAAACAGAGCTGTAACAACATGAGATTAGTCTCTTACTCCAGACAAATTTTCTAATTTCCACAGGTGAGGAAATCCCTACAGGAATTAAACTATTCCTTCTCTTAGAATTTTATGCAGTCTTCTAAACCCTTTAAATGCTGTGCTAGCTCTACAAATCTAAGAAGTTCTCATCCAATGTTAAAATCCAAAGATGACCAGAGATTTCAGAGCAGTTGAAAATTTAAGAGAAAACAAAAAGTTCTAAAATATCTCCAATGAATGCAACACAGGACAATATTATGAGATTAGCAGCAAGACATTAGACACTTACCCATATCATCATCAAATATTGATTTTTGTTCCACCTTTTTCTTGGTCTTCTTTTCTTTTGGTTTTACAGTGAGATCCGCAAAAATATCAATGTTATCATCAAACAGGTTAGTCTCTGGCATTTTCTCTTTTGCTTTGTTCATTGGTTTAATTGCCTCAGTAGCAAATATATCATCCTTGGAGCAAAGCATACAGAGATCATCAGTACATAACACAGTTCAAGAGAATAGTCAGATTACCTGTACACAGGGGCTGAGATGTTTAAAGACTGACAGCCTTGGGCTTCTGAAACCCAAGAAGTTTGAGTCCCTTCTCCCCATGGAGGACTTGTCCGAAGTGCCTTAGTGTGGGATTCTGCACAGGTCAAGTACAGCACGCAGAGACTTGTATCAACTGTATCAGCCTGCCAACTTTATTTCTTTTTTAAGAGTTATTTGAGCTGCTCTTCATTGAACAGAAAGATAACAGGTAAGAGCCAAATACTTTATTACTCTGAAAAAGGTCATAATCATAGGTATGTTGTCACAGCCCATTCAGTGACATGCCTGCTCTGCGTTAAGGCTCTACCTTTTAATCCACTCTTGCTAATAAGGGGGTGAACATCCAAAGAAAGTGTTTCTATTGCCTAGTAGCACAGCATGATTGACAGTTTACTTCACTACCTATCCTGCACACCCCATTCTACTCAGCAGCCCCCATTAAGCCTGTGTCTAAGTAGAGGTGTCTGCATAAGGCCCTGGGGATCAAGAAGGCCAAGGTGGTAGGCTCAACCATTACCTCAAAGATATCTTGGGCAGTAGGGTCAACAGCTTGCTGGACAGCAGATTTAAACTCCTTTTTTCCAGTTTTCTGACAAGTGAAGAGAGAGTCTTCCTCTTCTTCCAGAAAAGGTATAGGGCTGCTTTTTGTTGAAGATTTTTGCTGTACAGGCTGGAAGAGATCATCGCTGTCCTGATCACCCAGAACAGACAGATCAGGCTTTTTCTCCTTGCTCTTGATGGGTTGGTTAGCCACACTGTCTGGCATTCCCTCCTTTAACTTTGATTGTGCAGCTGGTCTGGATGTTGAGCTACTTGCAAAAAGGTCTTCTGATTCAAACAGATCATCCCCTTGATCTGTGGATTCTGGAGGAAGGAGTTTGTTTGTCGCAGCAGAGAAAACACTGCCATGAGCTGGTAGCGACAAGCCAGAGAGAAAGTTGTTTTCCTTGGACTCTGCTTCAGTAGCAAGAGGCTCCTTTATGTTCACTATTGCTGACATCTGTTTTGGTAGAGAGAACTGTGATTCTTTAGCACTGTCCACCTCCTCACTCTCTTCAGACTCCTGGGCAGCGAGACGGCGGGCCACTCTGCTAGGAGGTCTTCGTTTTCCTGTAACCTTGATCCTGGTCTGCAAAAAAGGAATAAAAGTAGAGCAGGGTTATATAGAAGGAAAAAACCCTACACTTAACAGAAAACAAGTTAGGAGTCTTGTTGTTTCCTTGTAGCACTTTGTCCGCCTTCACAACACTGCAATTAACATGCATTACCCATTTCATACTAGCACACTGAAACTGAATTAACTACAAGTTCTGCTCACAGCTCTGATTTAAGTAACTTAAACAGCTACATGCACATTTAAACAAATGCTTCGTTAAGAATCTTGAGCAAGGAATGCCGAGCAGACGCTGATTTAGGTTATAGGGAGAAGCAGCAGGAACCATTCATCACCAGCTCAGCATCATCCATTCTCCCTGTTTTTCAGAAAGGGGAAAGATGGACAAGTGGGACATTCAAGCTTGGAGTAGTTTGCAACAAGGTTCAGAAAAATAACCCAGGACTTTTGATTTGCTGCCCTCTGGTCACACCACAGCAGGTGGAATTGGGGTGCAAAAGCAACAGCACTCGCAAGTAGAGAGTCACAACGCAGGTGAGCAAGCCACTCCAGCCCCTCAACTTTAGGTAATACCTTAGTCAGTCTGACAGTTTGCTAATCCAGGGGCTTCTGTAGTGCAGTTAGGCTGTCCAAGTCATGACTAATTATGCTTTCCATTTAATTTCATTTTATGTATAGCCTGCTGCAGTTCATTCCTCTGCTGCTCTTAAAGAAGACCCCCTGCAAGTTTCCATTATAGTCTCTACCATATCCCATATAGACAGGAGTATTCACAGAGGTAGGACAGAAGATCAGTACAGCCACCTTTCCCTTTTTTTTTTTTTTTTTTTTTTTTTTGGTTAATTGCTGTGTTGGAGTAGAAGGACAATATGGATGGATATGCTGTAACAGCTTAAAGAAGCCATATGCATTTGTCAGAATCATTGTAGAAGGACATCTGCCTTCAGAGTGTGGGGCTTTATTGATCAGAGCATGGCTGAAAAACAGGAAAAATTATGATGGAAGAGAGATACACTTAAAAAAAAACCTGATCCCTGCTCCACGCACTGTTCTTTGAAAGGACAGCTGGAATGCTGGGTAGGTTGCTTTGTTCCAGCCTTTGGAAAAAAGTTCATTTGGCTGCATATATCTAAAGCTTAAACTCAAACTTGAAAGGTTCAAGAGGCAGTGAAAGGCCAAAACTAAAACACGTAACCTGAGCCACAAAACCCATTCACTCTATAGTTACCAGGATGCTTCTCTGAGTACTTCTGTAAACAAACATGCATCATCACGGTGATAAAATGAACATTCAAGGTTGACCGTATGCAGCTACAGAAGCTCTCTTCTTTTGCAACCTACCTATTTAAAAGTATCATAATAGAGGGTTTTGTCTGTTGGGCAGGACATGCTGCTATTCGAAACAACTATGCCTACATGCTAATGCGTTAGTCTGATGTACAAGCTTCAAGACCATTTGCCGCTAAGGGATCATGTCAGCCATTGTGGTGATAGCTGCTGCATCTACCCGAGTCGTCTCTGCTGCTCATCTAGTAATGAATAGCCTCATCAGCATTAAGGAGAGAAAAAAAAGAAAAAAAAAAATAATCAAAGTTAAGATCCTAAGTTATCTTATTCAAATGGCTGCTCTCAGAAAACCCAAGAGACTTATAAAATCATAAGACCCAGACCAAATCTTAATTGCATGGTTCAACCGTGGTTCAACCACTAAATCTTTAATTAGAATATGCCTTTTGCAGTCCATAAAGTAAAAGGTATGAATAAAAAACAAGTGAGTCAGGAGGCAGAGATCTGCCATGTCAAAAGCTTAACACTTTTTGGTTTGGTTTTGTGTGGGTTTTTTCTTTAAAAACAAAGTTTTTGTTCGAAAAAGAATTGGGAGTGACAGTTCAGGATGACATGACATTTTTATCCACAGAGGAGGTAAAGGTCAACCTACAGCAGTGATGTGTTCTTGAGATCTTACAACAGCAGCTGTCCATAAAGTATTTTAGTTAGCCTAGATAGATGTCTTTTTTTATGATTTTTAGGTTGGCGTCTCCTGGGACAGAACAAGATGTTATGCTAAAATACCTCTAACCTACAGGGAAAACCACTGTATTTGGGGAATGTAGACATATAGCTTAAAAAGGCACAGGATTAGGCATATGCATAAGCCCCTTACACCGCTAAGAATGCAGCAGGCTTCGCTTTCCCTTCAGTGGTCCACAGAAGTGAGAGGAGATTAGATTTCCACATCTCCACTTAGATTTAGATAGACCACACTGTTAGCAGAACTTGAATATTAAAACACAAATTCCTGCACGAGGACAGGCTGTGTTTTTAATCCTCCTTTCTATCCTCCTAAATACCAAGGTTACCTTATTGGCACTGTGCAAGGTATCCGCTTGCATAGGCTGATCAAAGCTGACACCTAGTTCTTCATTGTTTCCTGCAGCAGAGAAGACTTCGCTGTTCTGTATATCCTTTGGCTCATGCAATGGAGTGTCCAGAACTGGTGAAGGGGACTTTACATTGGAGACCTTAGGCACTGCACCAGGTAGTAAGGCTGCAGGGTTAATAGCTAAGTTAGCCTACAAAACAGAGCAAACAAAAACATACACACAAAAAGAGATCATGTTAATACTGATCAAGAGCAAGCACAGCTCCAGAGAAGCAGCAAGAACTAGCGTATGTAGGCATTCAGGTTCTGCTCCTACAAGTTCATGGTCTTTCTCACACGTACACACTTCTGCACCTCCCACGTCCTCCGTCTAACTAAGTCTATGGAGTGCTCAACGCTATTATTCTGTATAAGAGCTTCAGGAACAGCATGGCCACATTATGTCAGACCAAACACCTATGTAGCTCAGTAGCCTGTCTGAGAACAATGGTTCTGATGTTAAGCGTGATACTGTGATATAGACAGTTATTAGTCATTTCATGTCAGAAGAGGGACATAACCAAAACCCCAAACCCCTAAGAGTCTCTGAACATACTTAAAATAGTGCTGAGAAGAATAGCAAGTCAAAGAGGAGCCCACCCTCTGCCCCCAAATGGAGTAAACAGTGCTGCTCAGAGTCAGGTTTGAAATGGGAGGGGGAAATAATATTAAACATGCAATACAGAAAAAGTAATAGAAAATACGCCATCTGAAAAAAAATGCAAGAGTAAGATAAAGGAAGTAAAAAGAATTTTGTTTCAGGCAGAGCCATCAGTGAGGCAAGGAAGATTTTTTATTTTTTTGAAAGTCAAAATGCCAGTAAAGTTAATTACTTGTAGCTTTCCAATCCGAGATGAGGGCTCTTTGGTTTTAATGGGAACAGGACCTGTAGATTTCTGCACAAAATTACACTGGATTAAACAAGTGGACAAGTTGTTTTCAACCAGACTATATAGTTTGCATTTTAATACATCTATAGAAAGCAGCTCACTGCTTACCAATTTCTTCTGAAGATACCTTGTTATCAACACATTCTCCACCAGAGCTACAGTCACTCAATTTTCAACTTCAGTTCCCCACAGGCCATAGCCCCACCTTCACCATCACATTTCATTCCACCCTCTTTCCACCCAATATTATACTTTGCCATAGTAACCCAGCAACTTCTATCTTCTCCATGCCACACATAACACTAGTCAAATCAAACTGTGACAGTTACCCTCCCTCCTTGCTTATTCCCTCTCCTAAGACCCTCTGAAGCCACGTTGACAGATCATGATATAATTAACTTTTCTTTTTGTGATTGGCTATAATAGGGCCACAGACTTCAATGAAGCACACACGGAAGCCAAGAGGGCTACAAAATTGTGCCTCTCAGCCTGCAAGGAAAACCATTTCAGAGAAGTGAGTGCTCCTCTATAGAAAGCAGGCCATCAGTGCCAGAAATAAGACTAGATTAAAAGAGCAAGAGCAGCTGTTTGGTCTGAAGACTCGGGTCAATTCTAGGACTCGGGGATGAACCAAATCAACTAAGGTGCTTTTCCCAGGTCTTGCTCTCCACAAGTTTGTAGTCTACCATGGTTCTGTGAGCTAGGCTGTACTGCTGTTGGCATGACTGGGCAGTCAGAGCTCCATCAGCCAGGCTGAAGTAACTGAGGTTTTGCAAGGGTTAGGACACTTGAGGAGATGGTCCTGCACTGAAATGCATGTGGTGTTCAGCTGAACCTGACAGGCTGAGGTCATTCCTTATAGCAGGCTGTCAGTAGCTACAAAAAAGGGAAGATGAGTGTGGTTCTACACTTCAAGGAATACTTCACCATAAGGGAAGACAGGCTAATTACTACAGACTTGCTCTGTGTTCCTCAGCCTAGGGGAACTAAAAACACCACTCGCCCGCTGCAATGAAAAACTGATCTCCTACAGATGGAAGTCCAATAAGCAGCTCTGGTGAGGCACAAGCCAGAATTCAGATCCAGACTGCCTCTCCCAGAGACCCTTGGTTCTGCAAGATTAAGGACAGGAGTAGGAGTCTTGTTTGCTCATCATGAAATCTCCAAGATAAGATTCTCAGCTGCCACAGATTTGTGCTGCATGCCCTGATCCCCTTTCTGAGAAAGCCCACCTATACTTTAAAGATCACATTCACGTCAACAGACACTGGTACTTCAAAAAAGGATGAACGACAACCCATTTTCAGTTCAACTGAACCTGAGGTGTAGTTCTTTACCGCCTTGTACTTTGCCCTTATAAGTGTGTGGGCAATGAATAAAACACTGTATCAATAGCATTTAAACTTCTTGTAGCAGTGCACCTGCTGATAAGTAGAGACAAGTTTGGCCATGCCTTGCCTTTATACAGACAGTGAATCCAGGCATTAGTTTTGATCTTTTCAAGACACTTATTTAGAACAAAATGATACATCTCCTTTTTCTCTGCATGCTGTTCAAGGCATAAGATTTAGGTACTTGCCTCTGTAGTTACTGCCTTCAGAGCTTCATCTTGTTTGGCACTTAAAGCATTTTCTAGAAGGTTACCACCCTCCAAGGAAGTGCCAGTACTGGCCTTCAGTGTTTTCTTCTCAGCTATTTTCTGAAAGCATTAAAAGCACGTCAACATGAATTAGGTAAAAAACATGGTCTGCAGATAAAAAAAAAAAGAAANCACGTCAACATGAATTAGGTAAAAAACATGGTCTGCAGAAAAAAAAAAAAAAAAAAAAAAAAAAAAGGCAAACAAAGCTTTTTAAAATCTTGCTTCTACCTGAAAAGAAAACTAGTCACATCTTTTGACTCTGCAGTGCATAGTAGGCCTTGCCTTTTGGTTCTGCAATGACAAGGGGCTTCCACTCCTCCATTCCTTTAGCCTACCTCAGCCTTTGCAGTCTATACTAACGATAAATAATGAGAGTTTCAGTAAACTTCCAAAAGCATACATATTTCCTCATGCACAGGACAGCAGGGAAAATAAAAGCACAAAGCTAGCTAAGGAACACTGCTATTTTTATGTTTTCAAGCAAACAGCCTCCATATATAGCTGCCAAGCGCTAATTACTTAAGACCACCCCTTCCACAGTCCTCAAAGAAACTGTTTCCAGGAACCATTGCCAGTTTTCTAGCCTAACTTCCAGCTATAGACATGAAAATAGGCTAAAGTTGGCTTCAATTTAATTAAGCTAAATACATTTAGAGTAGCAGTTTAGAATGCATGTTAGGTCTTTGACCTCAGACCACCTGTAATGCAGTCTAGTTCATTGCTGCAGCAGCTTGCCCTCTAAAACAATCCAGTGATCACAAGGATTTTAATACCACATTCATTACCTTAAATCAAACCAACCTACAGAGACTTTAATGACATAAGTCACAGAGCAAGGCTTATCAGTCATGCATGAACTACAGGGAAGTAATATTAGCAAGTTAAACAATAAATCAATTAAACAATACAAATACAACTTTACTACTCTGATTTCTGCTCAGGTGTGTTCTCTTACACCTAAGCCAGTCCAGTGGCACACAAAAAGAAAAATAATCCAATCCTCTCATCCCAGCTTTGGGAGATCTAATGCACCTGTTTGTTCCCTAGGTCTTCAGGGTCACAATGGCCATTTCTGTTCCCTCTAAAAGATTTGAGAAGTCACTTCATTTCTTGTCAAAATACATATGGAAAAAATCCCTTCCGTACACTTCTTTCCGATGTCTTTTATATAAGCCATTTACAGTAGAGGAACAGATACCTGAAGGTTTGTTTTAGCAGTACTGAAGAGATCATCCTCATCGTCATCCCCAAAAAGCCCTCCTCCAGATGATGGCTTCAGGATACGATTTGCAGACTAAAGAGACAGAGGATAAAGGAAAGATGTGTCACAGATCAAAACCAGATCTCCTTTGGCCTGTGATGCCTGAACTGATATTAGCACTTGGCCCTCCCTGGAGATCAGGGACTTCTGTGTTCAAACAAGGAACACTGGTAGGCCACACACTTCAAAGACTGTTTTTAAATAGCAGGTTCAGAGGAGGACTTTAAACTCACCATTGACTTTTTGGGGCTGGCAAAGAGGTCAACATCTGGATCATTGTCCTTCTGAAGTTTGTGACTGAAAAGGAGCTCTTCGTCTTGAAAGACTCCGGTGCTTTTGGGCCGAGTAGTTTTCTCGGAAGCCTGGAAGGAGAAGAAAGGTCCACACAGTGAGAAACTCCTTCTTTAAGGAGGTTACTTGCTTAGTGATAAGGCAAGTTACAATTCACCCGAGGCCACACTATGACCCTGGTAACAAAAAATACAACACTAACTGCCAGTTATATAATTTACTTTGACCAAATTTGCAAAACTTACAATGTAAATATTTCTATTCGCATGTGAATGTGATGAGAAGACATTAACGAAAATGTATCTGTGTCTGCTGACCTGAGATCCAGCCGCTACTATTTACCTGTAAAGCTTCCTTAGAAGGAAGAAAAAAAAAAAAGTTTTCAGTATGTTATCACAAGTGTACAGTAAGGCTTGTATTTTAGTAAGACTTTTATGCCTTGAATTTTTCAGCTGAGGGTGCAGGACAGAAGTGAGAGGAAGAGAATGTGGTTAATTATCTTCCTAAGCTACCTTTTAAAGGAAGAATAAAATAAAAACACCCCCACCCCCCACCCCAAAGTTGGAGGCCTGTAAAGCTATTATTGTTGCTAGATTCCCTGTTCTCTTCCCATTAAAACAAACACACCCCCACAATGAAGAACAGAACATACTGTCTGCCTTTGGCAAGAACTTGTACTTTCAAATTTGCTGGTGGGGGGGGAAGGTTTACAGTCAAACTTATCACCTTATCAGCCCTCCACTCTCTGGCAAACCAACCAATATCAGCTGCTTGGACACCAAAACCAATACCTTTCTACAATCATGGTCACTGCATGCACTCAGCTCAGACTTTCAAAAGGCAAAGGCCCCACTGAATGTCTAGGTAAAGGCCAGTATCTATGTTTCACCACCCAGCTGTCTTTTCAGGACCTACACAAATGAAAGGATGCCTCTCAAGAGCACGACAATGTCCAGTAGCATAATATCAGACTCAAAATCCAAGCAGCAGGAGCAGCAGTCATAAGAATAACACCCGATTCCCCCCTTCCCAGTCCAAGTCTCCAGGACCCCCAAAGGGCTGCCTACTAAAGCTAGTTTCCAGTACACTATTTTTGGTCCATAAACTCTGTCCTATGATTTTTATTACTGCTGCATTCTCAGTCTCACTGAGAGAGCTGCACCAGCTTTAAATTTTGTATCAAAAGCTGGGTAATGTTTTCAGAGCACTAAAACTGCTGTTTATGCTCAGATACATGAAAACCTAATGCACGTCTAGCAGTATCCACACATGAAACGCATACTAAGCTGAGATAAACACGGAAAATAGTAGCATCTTTCAGATTTGCCTATCAGAAAGCTTAAGTTCCTAAATTCTGATTTTTGCACGAATATGCATTTCAGCACCTTAATCACTTCATGACTGTTATACGCTGACAGCCAAGTGCTTTGAAGGAAAGATTTGAAAGGATTTGTATCTTCCCAAATTCATAGGACAGATGTGGCTTCTTGCAACCATCTCACAATGTGGTCCCCCCCAAAAAAAAACCAACCACCCAAACACAGGTTACATTCACAACAAGTAAATAAGCACTCAAGCTAACAATCCATTTTAACTCAGAAGCAGCTATAAACAAGGGTTTTTCTCCAAGAGCCATCTGTTTCATTCAGCTCCACGGACTTCTGAACAAAGTGTGTACAGCCTTTACAGTTGACAACTTACTTTACATGGTCACACTAAGATGATGAAACCTTGTGGTATACAGTACATAATTTTTGACATGACTTCAAGTTTACAGAAAAAATGTTGGTACGTCTGCATCAAGCAGAAACAAGAACATCGCCATGTATTCAAGGATATTGCTGCTGAAGATTCAAATTCTACCTCCTGATGATATATGCTGTATCAGGAAAGCCAGACAGCAAGATTATGGCAACTGGAGGCTTTTTAAAAAAGAATGAACACACATACTTGAAAAACAGAAGTAAATATAGAATTAAGATGATTGTTGCTGAAGCTAAGTCTGCAGGCATATATCCACCAAGAAAACTGCAATAATATAAAGAAAATATAAGGGTAAGCCACAAGGCTTCAAATTCCACATTCCTAGTACCTCTGACTTTGAGGGATAACTGGAGAATCAGTTCTGTACAGCAGACGTCAAGTAGCTGCACCAAAACACCTGTAGAGAATTTCTTTTCATACTAGCATGCAACAAAATGCTTTCGAGTTAGTGGGATGGAAAAATTCACAAAGGGATTCAGGATCACGGGGAAGAGCAGGAATAATTTCTCACCCAAGAATTCAGAAGTTTAGAAATAGAGAAAGATTAGCCTCCATGACATGAAGAGAGGGAAGGGTGAAAACAAAACCTTGCCTAGAACAGTAGAGGTAGAAATACAATTTCCTAGCATTCAAGAACTTCCCTAGACTCACCACACCAATTTCTTTCTGTGCATTTTTCATGCCGCCATCATCATCTTCCAGTCTCTCCTCTTCCTCCTCCTCAAACAAGCTTAACACTTTCTTAGCTTGAGTCTTGACATCTTTCTCCAGAGCTGGTGGCGATGTTGCTAACAGATCTGAACTGCTAGCTGGCTCCGAGGATCTTGCTGCAAAAGGCTACACACACACACACACACAAAAGAAATAAAAATTAATACTTCAGCCTGTTATTTAGTTCAGGTTTGCTCAAAACCCACTAAGCTTTCCTGGTTAAATGCCAGCAGGGGTCAGAGGTCTGCAATCCATTACCAAGCTGACAACTATATTCAACTCATTTTTCCTAGGTAGACAGAATAGCAACACGGAGATGAGCAAGAGACAGTAGATAAAGAGAACACACTTTATGTCTCTGAAGGGAAGACACGTTTCCTCCTGTACCCTACACCGTAGTGCTGTTGATAAGCAGCTTCCTGCATAAGGTTTCCTCCTCATCCGTATGTCAGGTTGCATGTGCGCCACAAGGCTGCATTAAGCAGCTTTGCTATTATCTCTGAGGTACCTAGTTCATGCAACTTGGGATTCTTTGGAGTGGGCAGCACTACCTGAACCTTGAATGCCCTCAGGAAAGTGCAATGCATGATAACTACTCTGGAAATTCATCAGCTGGTAATTCTGCAACAATCACTCAGTAAGACCATGCCCAAGAGTGAGTTCTGCTGAAGCTTCTTCAACAATACTCATCAATACTGTTCTGTAACAGCACTGCCCAGGAGGAATTCACAATCCTGAAAGCCACAGCTACGAAAACCATTTATAACTCAGACTGTGTTGAAACAAAGTTACTGAGTTTGCAGCAGAGCCTACACATCAGTATAGGCTTATCTTTTAAAGAAAAGCTCTGTTCATGTGAATAAAGATTACCCAACCCACTCTGGAGGAAAAATGAAACAGATTCCTCTCCCCACCCCCCAAAAAACCCCAAACAATTCTGTCATGTATGTCAGCTGGGAAACAGCTTTTAAATGCCATTTAATCAATTTGCTGTTTGACTGACAAGTGATTTTGCTAAATGAAGACAGAGTTATTCTCTCCTTGGCAACAGAAGAGGCAATCCAGAAGAATTCTGTCCCAGAGCAGTGCTGTTAGATTTTTTTTTTTTTTTAAACTGAACCTTTACCAAATTTCAGATTAATGTAAGAAAATCCCTCACTTTTTCCTTTGTTTGCTGCCCTGCAACATCTGTTCCTCTAGGCACAGGAGCTGCTCCAGGCTCTTCTAAACACCACAATGTAGCTTCTACCTGGTTAGACTTTGCTGCTGCATCTGGCAGATCTTCCTTTTCCTCCTTTTCTTCCTCATTAAAGAAAGGTGGTGCTTGTGCTGGTTTTACTTCCTCCTGCAAAATTACAAGAAGGTCGTTGACACAAAATTGGTGGGTATATAAGCAGCATACGCTGCTGTGGGACGGCAGAGTCTTAGTTTGCCTTTTGCAGGGATCTAGGATGCTGGCGACATGCTTGACTTCTCCTACTTTCCTCCCATGGGACATTCTGGTTTGTGACCTTTGATTTCTAGTATTACAGGCTCTTGAGTCCGATTGAAGAGTGCCAGGAAGCAGCTCCAAGCTTAGAGCGGATACCCTGGGAATCTTGTCTAGTTGGTGCACTGTTTCCTGCAACTGCCAGCAGCTAGACTGGGGCTTGCCTGTTTCTTCTATTCCCATGCCTATTATCTTTATGGGCCGTGACAACTGTTTTCCTTGTAAGAGAAAGGCAAGGGAGGGGGGCAGCACACACACATGTACAGGGATTCCTACTACAGATACAGCCATGTTAAGCTTTTGCAACTCCTAGTCTCAATTCCAAAGCACAACCAGACAGGCAGTACCCTATGGGCTAAGCTCGGAAGACAGAGGACAGCATAAGCACCCTCAACAGAGGGTCAGTAAGAAGCCTGAAGACACATCTGAATCAGCTTGGACTGAGGTGACACAAAGGGTGACGCTCTAGTCTGCTCCTTTTAACAGTATTTTATGTTTGTGAGCTGTCAAAACACCCTCAGGAAGGGCTTTTAGCATAAACCAAAAAAAATTTAGGATTAATGGTCAAGAAAATTTTGAAATCTCTATTAGACTGATGGTAGTAAGAAGTTTTACATGTAAGAGTTCAGTCTGCCCTGTTTTTCCCAATTTGCTAGAACTAGCATTGTCCAAAACAAGTGAGACTTCCATTCAGTACCTAACAAGGAAGATAGACTAAGTGTTCCACGTTAGTTTTAAAAGAAAGGGAGGTACCACTGCAGCCTTCGCGGCTGAAGGAAGTAGTGTTGATTGGGAACTGAAGAGCGATTCTCCATTAATAGCATCATCTTCAAACAACAATGATACCTTCTGTGGCTTTCTTTGGCTGCAACAAAAGAGAGGAGAAAGTGGAAGTTTCAGTGCAAAAGTTTCAGAGGCCATACACTGCATCTGTTTAAAAGTATAACTTAGGACCATCACTTGCAGCAAGCGGTCCCCGATACAGGATTCGGGTTCCTAACTGTCTCAACAACTCTAGCACCCTCCCTTCTTCTCTGCACAGCTTTCTGCAGAAGTGAAGATAAAAAGAGGTCAAGAGGATTTTATCTCACGGGCAGGGAAATGGAGCCCAGTTCAGTGGTAGCAACGAGAATGATCCACCACAGATACAAAATAGGTAAAAGAACCCAGCCCTGCCCACTCCCACTCCCACATTTCTACTTTCTCCTCAGCAGCAGTGGCAAGGAACACCACTTGCACTGTGTGTGGGTCTGTCCAGTTTTGAGGCCACTGCTGAGCTGTTCTGAAAAAAAAATGCCCCTCCCTTCCCAGGACTGTCACCTGTCTTTAGTGATTGCAAATAAATCCTCCTCATCCTCTTCGTCAAAGAGGCTCGTCTTCTTCACAGCTTTAGCCTGACTGACAGTGCTAGCTGGTTTTCCAGGGTCCTCTTTCCAGTCATCTTCAGAAGGAAGTTTAGCTGGCTTGGAGACATTCCAGTGTTCCTTAAAAATAAGGAACCCTTTAGTTTTCTTTTGCCTTGGTTAAAGCCACTTTCCCACCTTCTGTATAAGCAGAAACACTTCAGCATCTTGGCAGTTCTTGCATCTCTCTACTAGTTTATTTTCCTGCCTTTGTGTTAGCCACTGTAATCTGACATTGCTCAGGCTTTGCAGAGGGCCTGGCCACCTTTTGGCACATGGTATTTGCCTAGTAAAACACACTACACACACTTTACTATTACAGTTGCTCTTGACAACTGAGGTCAGCATCAACCGCAGTCACAGGAGTAAGGTCACCCAGTAGAACCTGATTTGTGCCACTTAAATACTTAGCAAGTTTGATGTATGGGGGGGGAAAACCCAACCCAACACCAAACAACGAGAAAAAACAATATCCACACCCAAGACCCCTCATTACTAGTCTGCATGATGCTGCATTTCTTATTTCCTCAACTTTCAACCACAGTACTTCCCCCCTCACCCCCAAGCTATCATTTAATCAAGTCTACCCACTGAACAAGTCAAAAATCCACATAAAAGGAAACGTTTCCAGGGTTGGAAGTTTTCTGGATTGTGTGTTTTCTTACTCACAGCATTTCAAGCTGTTTGCCCCATTCCCCACCTCTGTTCCTCCTCTTTCTGAAAGGGACTACAGGCATGTTGAAGTATGAACTTGGTTTATTCTACGTTAAGATAAAAAAAGCATCTAAAGATATTACTAATATCAACTAAACAAGTAATTACAGGACAGCTAATAAAAATCAAGTCTACACAAAAGAGTAATTTTAGGGGGTGGGCGGGCTAAGAATAGTCTGGATCCTAGTCATATGAGTTAATTCAGAGACTTTCCAGACAAGTTTTTAATTTACTTAGTGTCTCTGGCTTTCATTTTAAGATGCAAGACAACACCTAATCCACCCCTAGAAGAGGGCTGCTCTCTGGGAAGCCTAGTCATTTATGTTTCATTTTTCCCCATCCCTAGGTTTAAAAAACAAAACAACGCCAAAACCCAAGGAAACAAAACACTCCACCACACATTAAAAAACCCACCCCAAAAACCCAAAACAAAGAAAAACTCAGCACATATCAACCTAGAACTGCTAAACTTTCCTTACAGAAAAAAACAGTAAGAGCAAATTTGTTTTTCCCCTTTTAGCATTTTTAAATCAGATCTGTTGGCAGCAGCCTGCATTTACTATTGATCTTTCTAAAAATTACATTGAAAATACTAATTTTATCTTCCACATGACTGCTGTTACCTAGATCGTGAGATAATTTGAGCCAAGAATCAAACAGATTCCTCAGCTGCAAAGAAGTCACAGGATCGGGGTAGGCATGGCATGTGTACACAGTAGAGTTTGACTGTGGTTTCTGTGTCTGCAGTTTTATGCTTTGCCCAGCATAAAGCCCCATAACCCCTTTCAACCAAATCTTACTCCTCAGTACCTCCTCATCACTGCTGAACAATAAGCTAGAGGCTTTCTTGAGTGGCTCTGACTGTTTTGCTTTCTCTCCTTGGGGTTTTTCCTGTTGCTTCTTGGCAGGTACCACACCAAAGAGATCCTTAAAATAAAATTGAAAAAAAAAAAAAAATTAAAAAAAATAAATCAAAAGTCAAAGCCACAATGAAAATCTCACTGAAGTCATCAGCATGCCAGACACTGTTGCCACCTACTTCTCAGATGAGTAGGATAGAGAAATGGTGTTTTGTGAACCCTTTTGAAGACAATTTCAAGTGTGATACAGCGATCTGGTACAGGGAATTCTACGCACACAGCATTTGATAGACCAGAAGCTTGTAAGCACACAGCCTGGTTTTGGCCCACAGATTCTCCACCATAAGGCTTGACCAGCAGCCAAAAAACCACCGCACAGCAATTCTGTTGCATAGAAGCTAACACAATGGGGCACTGTTTCTACATCTACATAATGAAATAGAGAATGAATCCTATCACGAGAGGACAGGCAATAGGCAAGCTGAACCACTACCACTGGGCAAGAACCAAGACTTTTCACCTGAAGACACGCATGCAGATTGTTATATAGGCATCAGAATACACAAAAGCATATGTTTACTTCACCACCTAACACTTATTTATACTTTTCTCCACTCAACTGAAACTTCAGTTCCATAACACAACCTTCACGGCAGATACCAGAGACATCACCTTGTTATAAAATGTTTCACTATCCTGACAGTTGTTTCTGAACAGCCCCTATTCAGAAGGTGAGCTGGCAGCAGCCCCCTCTTGAACAGGAAACCTTTATCTTGAGTTTGCAGAAGTCTCCTATCTTATGCCTCTGAGCAAGTCTCCTATTTGTCTCAGGTTAAGGCTATGGGTTAAATTAACTCACCATGAAGGCTGCAGGCCCAGAGTTGAAAGCTCTCTGGAGGGTGTGGGAGGGAGAAGAAGGCAAGAAAGATAAGAAAAGCAGACACTAATTCAAATTTGTTAAGTTTCTTGCACAAACTGTGCTCTGATCTCAGTTTCTACACTAGCAGCCACAATTCTTACACGCTGAAAAGCAAGAAAAAAAAAAATTCACCAGCCATGACACAAGGGAAGCAAGAAGTCATCCATGTGGGTAGGTACCACAGGCCAGGATAAAACAGCTTCTTGAGCAATAGAACTGATACAAGCTTCATTGTTCTCTAGTCCTATCAGAGGGATAAGATTCTTCACATTTAGGTCCAGAAATGATACGCACTGACTGCAAAATACTAAAAAGACACCAAGAACCCACAAAAGTCCCTGCTACCAATTCT
This sequence comes from Burhinus bistriatus, assembly GCA_013397275.1. NCBI lineage: Eukaryota > Metazoa > Chordata > Aves > Charadriiformes > Burhinidae > Burhinus > Burhinus bistriatus. Next base: position 299,072 of record VYXH01012182.1, on the reverse strand, counting down.
CCTCCATAATGCTGTCCACATGCTCAGAACTGCTACACAATGCAAGATCAATTTAATGCTCTAATCTAGTGCTCCATTTACAAGCTTACTCTTGTAAACTACCGAATATTTCCTGCTGCATTTGCAACAGGCTGTGCAGGAAGGTTCCTGTACACAGGCACTATCAGGAAGTGGTACTTACCTCTTCATCATCATCAAACAAGGAGAGTGGAGCTTTTGTCATGGACTTGCTGGTGGGGAGAGATGTAGCTTTGGACTTCACAGTTTTACTTGATGAAAACAAGTCCTGTGCAAACCAAAAAAAAAATGTCACTTTGCAAAGCAATGCTATGCATTTAGGAAGTCTAAATAGGACATTCACATTTTTTCCTTTTAAAAAGTGTTTAGTGTGTTTGTGAAGTAGGGAAAGATTGTCTTACTCAGATGTACCAACCACCTACAACTCCACAGGGATTTTCACTCAGCTTTGCAGATTAATTGCCAGCTGAAAGCCAAGGACACAATATTAAATATATGTAGTCTTTCATGATTCTTGTTCTTGATTTGCTGATCTCTCCCCTCTTCAGGCTTTCCATTTATGGCTGTGTATACCATATAAGTTTAGCTTTCTAAAGTTGGGGAAAACGTTCCAAGAGATTTCACTCTTGGAGCAAGAGTGGCTTGCTTTCAGGATGGCTGGGAGCAGATGCATGGATGTCAGAATTCCTGATCCTACAGATAAACAAGGAGTCCCCCAGATAGAAGTGGAGTGAAGTCAGGGTGACTCAGAACCCAAGAATTTCTGTACAGATTTATTAAAGAGATACTCACTTCAGAATCCTCCTCATCAGAGAAGAGGCCCCTCTGTTTTATTGGAGGTGTTTCAGATAAAGGCTTGAAGTCGTCACCCGAAGATGGTTGACTCTTTAGGACAAATAAAGACACTGCATCAGCACCCATTTAGATTCAGTAAGGGCAGGCACATCATATGACCCTTTCTAAGAGGCATGCTGCTGGCAGCGTCCCAGCAGTTGAAGGGACAGAACACAAGCTTGTCACCCATGGGCCGAAGTCCAAAACTCATGTGCTGCATGAGCTCTTCTCATGCAGCCATAGTTATGCAGGAGTGGCTTGCAGGTTTTGCCATAGGTATCCCCTCCCACTGCCATCCTTCTCAGCAGAAAAAATATACAGAGACTTATACCAGGCTGACTCATGAGTTAAAGGAAAATGATTATTTTAACAAGCTGTATTTCGTAAAGGAAGAGGGCAGTTTGTGCCAGCCATCATTTCCTGCATTAGCACAGCACAGCCTCAGCCTGCCACCAGCTATATTGCCATTAAACTCAGAATGATTCCAGACCCAACCACTACTGTCAGCAAGCGTGGAGTATAAAACAGCCCTCGCTTCCTGACAGAGCAGGAGTAGTGCTGCTGAATCAGTTCTCATCCTCTCCTCCAGGAAAGCCAAGTACCATGAGATCAGAGCAATGGCATTGGATGACCTCCCACCACCACTCCTGCTCCATTGACCATGGATACTCTTGCACTGCACCAGAAACAGAAGCCCTTGTGCTCAGGTGCTTCTTGTAAGGCAATATGGAGAAAGTCCTACAGCAATTTGTGTTAGACATCCCCAGCACTGTACATTGCTCAGTCCAGAAGGGAGAAGAGTCACTGTAGCTCATTATGTTCAAATACTCCTTGGACAGTGAATACGTATACAATGAATATATACAATCTCTGCTACAGAAACAAAGAGCATTACCACTTTCCTCAAGACACCGCTCTGAAAATGAAAGTGGAGTGAGCACTTGAAGGCTGTCATAACTCTATGTACATGTGTCCTCAGCTGTTTGAGCACTCCACGTATTGTATATACTTAGGTAGAACTGGGATATCCACCCTCCTCTCCCACAATATATACAAGCAATGGGTTACCAGTTAAGTCGCTACCAGTGGTTGGTATAAGTGCAAACACAGTCTCTGTGGCACAGAACAGTGGCACCAAAGGTTCTTAAGTCAGACTGGCTTCATTTCAGCCATGAATTTCATAAACATTTTTTACAATCAGAGACCTCTTATTTTGCTCTTATTTCAATCATGCCTTAATAACATTCCTCCAATCACTGCCCACACACAAAAAACCTCAAACAAACCCAAAGTTTGAGAGGCAAAAGACATTTAACGATCCCTGAAGCAGTCTGGTCATGGAAGACCCTATGAACCCAGTTCTGCCTCACAAATATGGCACTTCCATAATGTTGTACATTGAAAGACTACTTCAGCTGCAGTAGTAACTTTTTCCATAAAACTTAGCCATACAATTCACTTATATGCCATCACCTTTTTTTCCATGACTGTCTCCCTACGGCTTTCTGTTTCTTTAATTGTGCCAGCAACCACAGGAGGAATGGCAGGTTTTTCCTTGAATAAGTCACCTTCTTCTTCATCATCATCAAATAAGTCAGCTGTGGACTTGACTGCATTAAGAGACAAAGCAAACAGGGAATGACTAGAACAAAACAGCTGCTACTGAAGAAGCAGAGCCACAAAAGATACAATGCTCCCTTTTTAAAGCTGACCAACACCAGAAGTCTTTAAGAGAAAAAGCTAGACAAGCTCTCAAAGTAAAACACCACTTACCTGAGAGCACTGGTAACAGACAATGCACTCAACAAGCATTGGGCTAGAGTCAGCTGGTACCCCTAAATCCCTGAACACAGTGTATTGGCTTGGCATCTCTAACGGGCTAGAGCCTGCCCATAGGAATTGCTAGGCAGAAAGACTCAAGGCTGTGTGAACAAAGCCTGTACCATTTCCCTGATTCAAGCCCAGATAGTGCCCTATCAGTAGAAGGAGCATTCTAAGAGAGGAAAGCCAGTGGAGAGCATGTACAAATAAACCAGTCCCACACCACTCTGAGGAAAATAAATGCCAATATAAATGCCAATAACAAAAAAAAAAAAACCTAAAAAAAACCCCACAAAAACCAACAATCAACCAAACCCCCAAAACCCAAGCAGAGGTACCAGCGATGCAGGTTTGAATTTTGTAACTCACTGGTTCCTATCAGTTTTAATTGTGATGAGCTTTACTCTTGTACTGCACACGTAGAGATACCTGAATCTGGAGGCTTTTTAGTTGCTCCCACAAAGAAGTCGTCATCATCATCAAACAGAACAACTTTCCCAGGCTGTTTAGGAGCTCTCTCTGTGCTCTGTGTTTCAAGTTTCTTGTCTTTTTCCACAATTATAGTGGAACTAAACACATCACTTCCTCCTGCAGGTCAGATGGGGAAAAAAAATGCCACACAGAGATCATTGCCAGAGTTACCGAAAAGTTGAACTTGTGCCATAGTAAGTGGAGCCAGGCAGAGTTTCCATCACAGCAACTTTTAATCTGCTCCTGCAATAATGCCACATCAAAAGCATTAGCTAGAACTTCCTGATAAAGCCAGGTCACAGATGGATCACTCTCGCTCCAATCACTTCTTCCTCAAACCTCCTCATCTTCCCTAGGAACAGCAGCCAGGTTCCATGTTAAAGCTACAAGCCCCAGCAGTCCCGCACTGTCACCCCTATGGACTTTCCAAACCAGACTCCTACTTTACTAACTAGTAAGCCATACCACTGTGGACAAATAAGAGTGGTAAGGTGCTTGAGGAGAAGGGAGGATAGGTGACCAAGTTCTCCCAAGGAGTTGCACTTCTCATGCAAGACAGCTAGCAGTACTGCAGTATGATGCTGATGTGTACTTCAGATATTGCAGTGATCAACTCCAGTAAGCTGGTAACAACTGTTTCTTGTACATCTGGTGTGGCAATGTCCTGCTTCAGTGATATGTGCATGTTGATAGATTTTATGCAAACACTTTTAGTGTTTTTGGTAAAAACCAGCAGCCTGGTTCTAAGCCTGTCTTTTTGCTCCTTATGTATAGATGCTTGGAAATGGTTTAAAAAACAAAACAAAACAAAAAAAAAAAAAGAGGCTTTAACTGAAAGGTTGGCAGAAAGTAGAACAACTGCTATTTGGTTAAAAGTCAGCAGATTGCGTGAATTTTGAGCTGCACAGCAGCATTTTATTATAAAAAAAAAAGTGTATCATGCAATTAGAAAGGGCAACAGGATAGACAGGAATACAGCCACAAAGTTTGATTAATTATTAAACATTCTGAAGTTCCTAAACAAACTGTTCACTGGGAATGTGTTCATTAAGTGATTTTGAATAGCAAAGGAGCCTCAATCTTGGTTTTTTTTCCTCAGGTGATGTTAGCCCGTCTACAAGTTACTAAAAGGGAGCAACTGAAGACTTTGAATAAATGCTACATATAACTTAATACCTGATGAACTAGAACAGGACACTGTTAGAATGATGGGAAATTCACTGCTTATGCAACAGTACCTCCAAGAAAGAGTGAAGGATAAAGAAAACCTCAAACTGCTATTTTAAACTTTGCTACCAAATCTTAGCATTATGTAGAATGAGCACTGCTGATGTATATCTTTCATCCCAGAGTAAAAAATCTGTATTTGTATACATCCTGCTCTAAAAATCAAGCTGACTGAAGGCTCAGTTAACTGAAGACATAGTCTTAAAATAGGCCTTTCTTAATAAAGGGCAAAACTTTAAATTAAGTTAACTCAATCAGGTGAAGATCCTACACAGAGACAGAAAACAAAGTCAGTTGATTCAAAGAGACTGTTGACATATTTCTTTTCATTGCTCAGCTTGAATTCTGATACGGAACAGAGATCTTCGTATAATTTTTTTTTTTTTTTTTTTTAAGCTCCAAGTTACAGACCTGGTCCTTCTCTATGTATGCAGATCCTCCTAATCAAAACTGGAGGAACAAGACTGGTCTTACTTATCTGTGCCACAAAAATATAGGAACTTGATGTTTAAACTGTTCTTCTGCTAACCTAAGGGAATATGATCAAATCTGAAAGATCAAAATGCATTTCCTTCTCAGAATATAGAGGGAAGGTGTGACTGCATGCACTGCAGACTTAAACTGTATAATATCAGTTAAAGTTACACACATCCTTAAAGGTGCATAGCACAACCCTGGAAGCTGACAGCTGCTAATATCTGTCATCAATATGTACCTTCAGCGCTCCTACAGAATCCTGATTATCCATGAAGCATGCTGCAGTTTAGGCTTAGCATGGTAGAAGCACCTGTATTTGTTATTAAGCACATGATGAAGCAACGCAGCGCTGCTGTATTTGGACAGTTTTCTTCTTTAAAACCTCTCGGGCAGGTTTTAAAGAAAAGAGCATTTTGTGCATGAAGCAATTTGCTATTGAATGAATCATACCTGGGAACAGAGATACTGCACCTGCAGGAACTTTCTTTAAGGACTTTGTAGAGGATGCTGAAATCATAGGAAGTACAATACAAATGGATGCACTTGTTTTATGCTGTCAAATCCTTCAGAACTCTACCATAGAAATAGGAATCTGAGAAGTCTTTGAGCTCCATTTTTTTTCCTCAACAGCTCAGAACTCTTTAGACATTCTCCTTGAACTTCTGTTTTTTTTGCAGATATATAAGGACAGTCTAACTATTTTCGTTCCATTAAAACTCCACAGAACAGTTCTACTGAAACTTACAAACATGATGTACATTTACACAGAGCGTGATTTACATTCACACACTCAAAACCACTTCAATACAATACACTCAAAACAAAACAGCTTAGTCTCCCAACCCATATCTGAAAATTCATCAAACACAATTTTTCAGTAAAAGCTGCTGCAGGACAGAATGTGTGCTCAGACTCCTTAAGGGTCCAGATATACAGCTAACGGGAAACTCGGATGTGCATTAATCTGCAAGAAGAAATCTTTACTCCACTCAAACACACAACTGGATCCTGCAAAGTCCTCTTCAGCAGCAGGAACCCACTGCATGCACAGCTCTCCCAACATCAGCAAGGACATCCTTTCAGCTCCAGGACAGTAGGTATGCGTAAAAGATCATAGTGAACAAACACATTTAAAATTCAAGGAAAACACAGCTGTTCTCTGTTAAGACTGGGGAGGAGAACAGACTTGCCAACAATTGCTACTCCAGACTTTCTAGTTTGGAAACATAACAGTCTAGCCACTAGCAGTGATAAATCACAGCATAGACAGGACTAGAGGAGGCAACAATTGGTTCTTACCTTCACTTACTGCTGCTCGCTCCTCTCTGTCTTTTGATTCTTCTCCTTTTGGTGCTTCAGCAAAAAGATCACTCTGATTGTAGATGAAAATGCAGGGGGGGGAAGTGGTGAATTTGGTTTTTGTAGAAAAAGACAGCTGCTGATTTTTCTATGTAGAATATCCACTTCTAAGCCAAGACAGAGGGGGTAACAACTGCTTCCTTCTCAAAAGGGTGTCTGCACATATAGACTGAAATCTAGGTACTCAAGCATTAACTTGAGAGCATACATTCAGAAGAGTAGCTTTCTGTCTTCTAAAATTTAATTTACACTGATTATCAGTCTGTTTACTGCAGAGAAGGAATGACATCTTGTACATCTTCAAGGGTTTACACTAATTAATCTACAGCTGTTTAGGTCCTGATTACATCCTTCTTATTGAAATTTACACAGTAAAGTTTGAAGGAAGAATTCAGCTAAGGACAAGCATAAAAATACTCCTGAACTTCACACGGTTAAGATGGATGATTTATATTGCTGCTAAGGAGATTCTAAGACACCAGTATGGTGCAGGGATATACATTATAGCTCAAAAGTATTCCAAGACACTCCCACAGAAGTCTGTGTGTCCAGGTTGCAGTTGTCCTGTGCCGATCCTCCCAGAGAATCACAGCCTACATTTCCTGGAAACCTCCGGATCTTGTGAGTACTGACCACTTAATTTCTTGAAAGCCTTGCTCTTATGGGAAGTTGGGTATTTAGAGATTGCCTCCCGGGAGGCTCAAAATGCATGGTCTTTGTATAAAGCTTAGTGGAAAGAAGGCAGCAATACTTAGGAAAGAGTAGGGGACTGCAGGGCTGCAGCAGGAACATCAGTGACTTATTGCACATTGGTCAGTTACTGTTTGCCTGTTGACCTACTGTGGCTGCCTTCTGGTACAGTAAGGCCTCCTCCATTGCACAAGGTAAGTGAAGATATGTTACCCTTCCTAGATGATTAACTTCCAGGTAACAGAAAACCAAGAGCAAGTGTATGCAGACAGGCAACAATCACAGACAAATGGGCTTGGCTGTCCTGTGTCTACAGCATGGGGAAAGTAGTCTTGGCAATAAGTAACCAAGAGGGTCTGATGATAGCTTCCATCTGAATTTGCACTGACACAAAGCTGCCTTGCACTATTGGACTATTTTTTTTTAAATTATATTTTTTTTAAAGCTGTTGGCTGACACTTAAAAAGAAAGCGTATTAATATTTTTTCAGCAAAGGCTGCATTTGAGTGGAAAGCACTGCGTAGAACTATCCTCTTACATTCACACAATGACCCTCTCTGGTGCTTGTTGGCTATATTCTAGCAGAGTGGCATGTTAAGCTTGAGGTCAGCTGTACACGAGGTCTTCCTCCAAATTTCAGTCTAATAGCCTCCTCAGCTCCAAGGAACATCCAAGGACTTTTGTTCTAGTTGCAACAAGGAACGCAACATCCCACAAAAGCAACAGTTTGGCTACTATTCTGGACTATGCTTGGCTGTTACCAATATCAGCCGCATGATAAAAATCAGAGGCAACCATTTGGTTTACACAGCTGCACTGTCAGATTCTTAATTAAGTATCCCTGACACTGGGTTTCTCTCCCCCTTCACATGCACGAATGATGCTAAAATAAGGTCAGAAATGCACTTTGTGCCCTTTCTTCCTCAAGTCAGCTATAGATACATAGCACAAGAGTAAGCTTAAGGTGAACTTTTCTTGCCAGTGAAGGTAACCCAGGAATTGTACAATAGCTGGATGAAAGAACATAACATAATTGCAATAGGGAACTTTTAACAGCACAGAGACAGAGAAACACAACAGCATCACTATCTGGATATGGTTTGTGAAAGATAAAAATGGAAAGGACATCATGTTCTCTTTCCTCTCAAACTTCTCCCACACCCAGGGAGAAAGAGAGAATGACAAAATTCAGCATTCTCACAGGCATTTTAATAGAAATCTTCTGGTTTAAAATAAACAAACAGTATGGCATTTGGTTTATCTCCACAGATAAAAATGAGGTAAGTGCTGAGCAAGCTCTGCTGGAATTAGAGCCTGTCTTATGTAACGACAGGACCACACTTGTATCTCTTACAGCACTACTGCAGAAGAGAGGGCTTTGTGCCAAGGGGAACATAAGTCCCTCACATCTATAGTTCTCTTTCTCCACTGGAAAGCTACACTGTTCCACTACGCTTGAATGTTACTGAGCAAGAAAACATTGTTTCCCCTCCCTGCCTTCCAGAAGAGTGAATTTGTCAGGATTTTTTGTTTTTAAAAGGGGAACACACACACACTCCATTTCTATCCTCTCCAGGATTCTCACCTCTTCATCATCAAAGAGACCTGTTCCACCACTGAAGAGGCCACTCCTAGACCCAAACGATGTGAAGTCTTCATCAGTCAACTTAGGAGGCTTGAAGATGTCATCATCTTCATCTAGAAAGCACAAGAGCCAAGAAAAACATGACACACATAGAGAAGCTGCTGTAGCCAGACTGGGTTGTATATGATTGCTTCACAAGACCACATTTAAGGAGAAACTCTCACTAAGCCTGTTTCTAGCCTTGTTTTACATTCACATCACAACCTAGACTTGTGTACACACTCATCTTGAAGGATGCTCACTGATAACCCACCCTGTTTCTAGAGTAGATGCTGCAATTTCCTAAGCAGTGTCTTACATTCCAGCCCACAATTCAAGAACAAGAGAAGAGGAAATCCTACCATCCGATGGAACTCTCACTTCTTTCTTCTCTTTCAGGGTTTTCCTTGTTTTGGTCTCTGGTGACAGGGCTTTAAAATGAAAAATTCAAAACAAAAATAAAATAGTCCATCTTTACTTGTAGCCTGCAATCAATCTATGATAAAGAGAACCTAACCAAGATGACCTCTACATTTTCATATGAATCAGCCCACTGAAGCAATTCTATGAAGTACAGGTTCTAAAATTGGCACTTAAAATTGTAATAGCATCATTATAGCAGACATTGTGGGTTCAACACAGTTGCCCACACACAGACTAGTGTGACCTGGGATGCCAGAGAGCAACACAGCATTCCAGATGGTGCAGATCCCACACAGAGTGGGCAGAACCTTTGAATCAAGGGGAATATGTCTAGAGCCATTTGAGATGCTCAGTTACGTGAGGCAAAGCCAGAGTTTTATTCCCTCTGGCCTTACCATCTCAAGGTTATTTCAATGAACAGAAGATTTCCCAGTAACCAAACAAGGTAAGCTGGAAGGTTTTATACTCCGATATCCACAGACCTCGCTTGATTGTTTGAACCTCAGAAGAACACACACATGCTGTTCTTTTCTGTTCATGCTCTCAGAATTACAGGTCAAAAAGCAGGCTCACAAGCACTTGCCACCTCAATTTCAGCCAGGTATTTTCAACTGCTGCTTTGCTGCAAGAATAGCTACTTGAGAGGTCTCTTCCTCTGACAGCTATGCAAAAGTAAAAGCAGTATTTAGTCTAAACTATCACTGAAAACAGTAGCAAGGAAAAGTTCCTCAAAATGCAGCATATTTAAGCCACAAAGAGGAAAAACCAAATAAGCTACACCCCATGAAAATATAAATCTGCTGTTTGAGGGGTTTTCTGCTGTAGAGCTCACAGGAAGACTACAGTGACCAGTGGCTTCCATATACTTACCTGAAACAGGGGAAAGAACATGTGGTCAACCATGCAGTTTTACAAGCAGAGGGAGAAAAACTCTTTCCGATAATATGTGTGCGTGGGGAGTGAGCTGTCTCACCTGAAAGCAATGTGTTTTCCACTATAACACTCAGTGGATTCCAATTCATTCCTGTAAGTTATGTCCAAAAAGTTTCTCAGAACACAAAATAATGTCTTTAATTCCTCTCATTGGGCTTTCACCTAACACATTCAAACAACAGCTCTATGAAACTTCTGTTAACACAGAATCTCCTGTCCAACTCTCTCACGAGTGCTTGTCAAAGCTAAAGAGTTAACTTACAAGAACGCTCTTCATCCTGTTTGATTGCTACTTCTCCTTTGATTCGGGCTGCCAGTTCATCTGCAAATGATGTTGGCCTCTTCTTCTTCTGAGGAGGAGCAGGGACAAATAACAGCATATTCCTTATATACAATCCAGTTACCAACTTGATGCAATTGCAGTTATAAATACTGTATTCTACAGCCTCACTTGTACAGTATCCTGTCTAGACTTTGACTGAAGCCCTCAGAAGAAGCAATGCAGCTTTCTATTAAGAAAGCCATTAAAAGATTACGCATGCATCAAGAGAAAAAAAACAACATTTCTATTCCCTTACGATCACATAATTTTTAACGTCATCTCGTTTTGGGAGCAGGACAAGAACCATTTACCACATGGCAACGCAACAAGTAATTTCTTAATGACCTTCAAAGACAGCTTTGATGCCAGCTTAGGGTTCAGGAGTCCCCTAGTTTAAAGGGGTGAAGCCTGAACAACCGTGTTGAAAGACAATTCAGGATTTTTACAGGCCCTTTCTACAGGATCCCACCCCAGGTAACTGAGAGCTACTATTATAATCCCTGTAAAGACATATTTTTCATGAGGGAAGTCAAATCTCTCTCCAGGGAGGCAACAATTACTTACAGGCCTTGTGCTTTCATCTAAGTCTCCATCCTCATCTTCCTCTTTTTCAGAGTCAAAGAGATCACAGCCGTCATAATCATCTTCATCACTTATCTGTGCTGTCCTCTAAAAAACAGTAATACCCTGTTGTGTTCTCCTGAAGTGGGCATACAAAACAAGCACAAAACTACATCTGCTTATAAAAAATATTCAAAGCAAACTTATTGAAAGGAGGGAAACATTCAGCCAGTTTAGGGTACCTCACAGCTTTTGAGAGGCAAGGAAGGAGTACCTCTAGCTCCAAGCAAGTTGCTACATTCTCTAGTACACCCTTGTGTTGTGTCACCGAACACTTCTGGACCAGAGACACAACTGAGGACAGTAAGGCTCTCCTCACAAGGAGTATACTGCTTCTATACACAAGCCTGAACTGCTTTGGCTGTGCTGCCTCCCTTAGTTTACAAACTCCTCTCCACTAAAGACCTAGTTTTTAGCATTAACTCAGGAACATTGTAATCAACTAGTAAAAAATTATATAATTTTGAGCTATTCCTAAGGTGGATAGCAGAATGACAGACAATACATGCCCACATCTTGGCTTCAGTCATGTCAATAAGAAAAAGAGGATGAAAAAGATGAACTGAGTTCTGAGCTGGGGACTGGCACAGACAAGGGCCCAGAAGTGAACCCTATCACGAACTACCCAAAGATACTTGCTCCTCTTAAAATACATCAGGCATACAAAGTTACCCTATGAAGGCCAATACAGCTTAATGTAACATCTGAGTGCTTTTGTAACAGTTTTATCAATACACAGATTAAAAAAGGGTTGCTTTTTGAAACATTGTTCTTTTGGCACTAAATCATTTCAGATTGAGGATCCCCAGCATAAACATCTTTTGCAGGGGCACATCTAAACATGGGTAAGATTCCTTCTCGTATTACCACCTACTACCAACAACTAAAGTCAGGCTTGAAATTTTCAGTTTAAACATTTCTTTTCCTTTTCCATTTGTTATCCAAATGGACATACTTTTCAAACATTTAATACTGTTCACATCTTTGATTTCATGTCATACTCAAACTGCAGTGTTCCTTATTTCCTGCATAGCAAGTTTAGAGTTTTAATTATAGACCCAATAATCCTACAGGACCCTTGTTTTCCTGGGGTAGATTCTTTGAACTCTTATGACTCCAAAGTTATTCCTGAGGAAAACACACATCAGGAATACCATCCCACATATGCTTTGCATCTAATGATGGCTTGCAAGCATGTCTTTAAGCCCAATCCAGGCTCAATTTCCCAACACAGTGCCATCTGGCCAGGACAACCTTCCCATACAAAGTTATACAAATCAGTCTTAATCTAAGTTTTTAACAGTTAATCATCTAGAGCTCGTATCTCCACTTTCTTGCATCCTCACAATGTCACAAGACTTTCAGGTTGTACCAGGGTGTATAACTGTACCGGTTTTTGGTCATCTTCACTAGGGTTTCCAAATTCATCATCTGATTCCTGGAATATAAGAGACCCAAAGACAAGTATCACACACTAGTTTTGTCCAGTGATTAAGAGAGGGCTCAGAAGCCCCGGACTTGCTTACGTTTGGACATTCAAATCTCCTCACCACGAGGAGATTCGAATTGTTTCAAGGAATTGTTTCCCCACCATTGACCATCTTTATCAACAGAGCTTACTAGAAAGTCATTTAGCAAAGACAGCAAGCTCCATCTGACAGTGCATGTGAGTAGCTCAAATGGGATTTAACTTTAATTGAGCGAAGATACCAAAAGCAAATTCCTCAGGATTAAAGGAGTGCTTTCATTGCACAGTTACAAAGCAGAGACATCCCAGCCAAGGCAGGCAAAACATATCAGTAATTGATAGTCCAGCACAGCAGATTCATGAGGCAAAGCCTGGAGGTTCACTACTGACACCTACTTAACCTTTAAACTTGCTCCTGTTAGTCTCCATCCCATTCTTTGTAACTGTAATTTACAACAGATTTGTTCTCCATAAATGCAATTCTTTATAAGAATCTGATTTGCCTCACAAAGTGAAATTAGGCTGGAATAAAACACTTCGGTTTGAAGTACTCTCCTGTAATAGCAGTTAGAGCCAATAGCACTTTATTGCTCCTGTGAAAAGCTGCAGAGGAAACTACTGCATAAGAATAACAACAAAAAGCCAACATAGAGAACAGATATTGTGCAATATTATCTTGAGACCCCACATGAAAAAGCAAGGTAGCTAATGGCCTCACACACAACCAAGGACTCATGAATGCTTGTGCAAAGTAGCTGGTACCGTAACTTGTCACTTACCTCTTCATCCTTCTCTTCACTGTCAATTACACTTCCACGATCACTATCTACTGAACCTTCTATTTTAAATGAAAACAGAAAAGTTAAGATCAGACATGACATCTGCACACCGAGCAATGTGGTCACCAGACATATCGATAGCAACTTTAAAGGCTTTGTGAAGAGAACTAAAAATCAGGTGGAAAAGAGTGGTTTGGAAGAGCTTTGAAAGCTGCTGAAATTTTAGCACTTTGTGTTTCTAATACACAGAACACAAGTTATGGAGAAGTTACTGCTTTGCATACCAGAAAACTGGTTGCTACAGCATGATACACACTTTTTTCCCCAGCTAATTACAGTGTGCATCTAAACCTGTAGGAACACTATGCAGTATAACCCAGGCTGTGAGTTAAAACAGAACAAAGTCTCAGATTAGGAACTAGTTACTCACATAGGAACAAAAGGACATGCCTGCACATACCTTCACTAGAGAGATCTCCAAGGCCAACATCATCTTGTTCCATAAACTGCTGAGAGCCGATCAAGTAAGGTAAAGGCCTGTCAATATAGAGATCCTGGAAAGAGACAACATCAGGTCTTTCTGACATCTAGGAACAGCTCTATGTTGCTGAGGAAGACAGAAGTCTTGTTTTAACCCCTTGTTTTAACTCAAGGAAGATACAAGCTTGTTTCAAGAGAGTCCTACCAGATACATGCTTCAAGTCAGCATGCAACTAGGTGGACCAGCTGAGGTTTATTCCTGTTTAACACTGTCAAAGAAGGGGGCTACTTCTATTTGTATGGTCACAACTTGTTTTCTAGGTGTTATCTAACAGAAGAATATCCTTGCAAAGATCTACAGGCATCAATCAGTCTTATCCCAAATACTGCAACTAGGGTTCTTAATTACCGGGAGACTAAAACCCACCTGTGAAGATATGGTTTGTATGTAAAAAGCATGAAATTTAAAGGTCCCACTCAACCCAGAATTGAGGCTTCCCTTTCCAAGTTCACTTACTAACAAACAACTAACTCCCTGTAGCATGTCATACCTTAATGCTAACCCAAATGCAAGACAAGCAGGCTAAACAAGGAATAGCTCATCAAGGAGCACTTCTCCTTCAGATGTAGTCATCAAATCCTCTTTTAAGGTAATGAATATCAATTTTATACCAACTCAGTGATACTGCTGACAGAAGCAAACAGCAAGTCCAACAAAGCCAAATACAAACCCATGCTCCCAGCCAGAACAGGTCTCTGTACCTTTGGCTCAAGTATCAGTTCCACCCTTTCGTTACTTTCTTCCTCTTCTGAGTCAGAGTTGCCTGCTTTGATGTCTAGCTGTTCAAATGCACTGTCCAGAACTTGCAGCCCATAATTCACTGCTTCTTGGATCTTGGGGATCAGATCAGCTTCTTTCTGTTCCCGTGTCTTTTCCTTTAGTAAGGGGAACAACACATTCTCATTGCATTTTCCTCAAGACTCAACGTCACTGAAACATGCATACAAAATTCTAACTTCAAATTAGTACAATGAAAGCTTTTTCACTATATGTAAGAGGAAGATCTTCAGAACCTTTTTTTTTTTTTT
>VYXH01012182.1:259777-279966 GCA_013397275.1 Burhinus bistriatus | reverse complement strand
GGGGGCGCGGCGGCGCCGCGGCAGGGCGCGAGGCGGCGCAGGCAGGCGCGCGCGCGGGCGGGCCGTTGCCCCGCCTGAGGTGAAGCCCAGCCCCGCGGCCGGCCCGGGTTGAAGGTACAGGGGCACGGCGTCTTCTGCACGGGGTTTGGGGCAGCCGGAGGCCAACCCCTGCTGGGAACAGCCGAGCCCGGCCGAGCGGGAGGAGCAGAGGACTCACCCTGGCCCCCGCCTCCGTCTTAAATCAGGCATCGCAGCTCCGGGAGGGTGGTTGAACTGAGCTGGGTGGGGGGTGCTCATGCCATCCTTTCTGCGGGTGGTGAGGACTGTATCTCCCAGGGGAGGGGAATGAAGAACCGGGGGCAAGATGGCTTCAACCACTGCAACTGCTTCATGGGTCGGACACCCTTGACTGAGAGCCCGTTTGTGACTTGTGATGGACACGTGTGCAGAAGGGCCCTACTCTGCACCAGGAGCAAAGTTGAGTGTGGCGGGAGTAGCAGGTTGTGGCACCACATCTGCATCACAGCAGCATGGCCCCCTGGAGCACTGCAACAGGGTATGCCAATGCCCCATCGTGCAAGTAGAGACGGACCCCTTCCTCCTATTTTTCTTAGAAAAGTAAGTACAAGACATACCTTACAAGTCAGGTAAAATCTCCTTTGATTTAAACTGGATTAGTCTTAATAAACCCACACCAGCATTCCAGATTTGCTAGAAGAAAACACTATATACACTGACATACGTAAATATACATTGCAAATCGCCAAACTGGGATTCACAGCCAATTATCCCTGGGCCTTTATAGGTCAAACACCCACCCTAACTTCCCACTTTCTCACTAAGTCATTTTTTCCAATGGATTAAAAACCCTTGTCATACCACTCTATTTCATATGTTCTTTATTACAAGTGAATTAACCAGAAAGGAAATGACAATAAAATCATCTGTTTTTCCAGCTGGTAACCAAATAATCCATTGGAAATGGTCAATTTAGATCAGCCCTTGATATTAGCACATGGAGTTTGTTTATTTATTGCACTTGACTACACTCGTAACAGAAAACCTTGTGAGGAACCAGGGCACTGGGTGATTTACGACTTACTTGGGTTCTCAATTTAAATAAGAAAAATGCCCAAGGTATCCAAGTTCCCACATGTTGATTTTAATGGCTACATCCAGCTACTTGAAGGATATTGCCAGATTAGGACCATAGGAACTTCTAAAAGCAAAGTATCATTGTATTCCTTTCGATTCTATTTTTCAGTGATTCTGTAACAAGATACCATTACTGAACGGACTCAGACCTTCAACTCTAGTAGAATTTAAAGAATTTTAATATACTGATAATAAAGTAGAAACTAACAAAGTACAAGTAGAAAAATATTAGCCTAGGCTAGTTTCACAACGTCTTGAGCAAGATTGTTAAAAAAAACACAGATGGGATTAATCTAAAATTATTCTCCAAGGCTTTTAGTGTTTTGCCATAGTTCCTTCCTCCGCAACATTCCAAAAACCAGAAGAATTTGCCTTTAGTTATTTTCCATATTCACTGAAATGTGGAATAAAATCCAACAAGTCCTTTGTTGATAATGCAAAGTTCTACTGGCACAGAACTTTGTGCATTACAAAATGTGAGGTCTATATGCTCTAAGTGTACTAATGCTGAAAAAATGTAGGGTCTTGTCATCAGGCAGCTTCAGGTCTGAGAGTCTTGCAGATTGGTTTCCATTAAAAAAAAGAAAAAGACAGCTACATGGAACTTGAATGTTCCCTTAGGGGAAATTGTTTGTTTGTGATACGTAGACCAGTGTCTGAGCAGAGAGGTACGAATAGCACAATAAAATTCTGCTTTCTAGAAGTCCCAACATAAACATTATGGTCAGGGTCCCAAAAAACATTTCAGTACTAAAATTCATTTAGAGAAGAATTTAGACAGGTTCCTTTTAAAGGTTAGAGAGAAGATGGCAACAAGAAAAATCACTTGCTGTTCCCCTCAGAATTTTCCAAATGAATGGGCAATGTAAAGGTATCAAAAATCACATATGTCACCAGGGACTAATTTTCCTATTAAGAAACAGAACATGTAAGACTGCACAGAGCTGAGCTCTCTGATACCCATTCTTACAGGCATGCCTTAGCTCTGTGGCATCGTTTGCTACTTATATGTGGCCATGAGATCTGTGTCTGTGCAGCTCAGATTCCCTAGGACCTTCCAGAGCAGGGCAGAGTGCTTCTGGAATCATTTTGGAGGACAGGTTCTTTCCTGCATGGCTACAAGTACAGAAATTACAGCAGACTGGTGTTCCTTGTAATTCTGCCAGTCCCATGCAACTTCTCAGCCTTGTGCATTTGCAGCAGTGTGAAATGAGCCAGAGGTCTTTTGGTGGAACTTGTCAAGGCTGCAGTGGAAGTGTTTATCGTGGGGTCAGGCAACCAGGTTACTGTAAGGCTCCTGTCGATTGCAGAGGTGGGCCAGAGTACAGGACACAAAGGATTTGAAAAAAAGACAATGGGGGTGGTGAAACACTGCAAAAGGTTGCCCAGAGAGGTGGTAGATGCCCCATCCCTGGAAACATTCAAAGTCAGGTTGAATGAAGCTCTAAGCAACCTGTTGAAGTTGTCCCTGCTCATTGCAGGGGGTTTGGGACTAGTCGACCTTTAAAGACCCCTTCCAACCCAAGTCATTCTATGATTCTATTCTATGATTCAAGACAGATTTGAGAAACAAAGCATGTACTGCAGTTCTTGCTCTCTTCTGCCCTCCAGTTTCTGGAGGAGAACTAGCACAGGCATAATGGGATGCTATAGTTATGCGGACATGGAGCAAGAGGAAACAAATCTGTATGGATCTCTTCCTGGTCCTACTTCAGTCTATTTTCTACAGTGTTGCTCCATGGTGGAAAAAGCCACTGCCTATCCTGAAATTGCTTGTTAGCCATGTCTAAAAATTTACTAGCCCAGATTGCTGCCAGACTATAAATCCTCTGGTTAGTTCTGATAAGCCAACACTTAAAGAGACAATAGTGATGAAAGTTTGTTACTCTAGTGAGAAAATGCTTACAGACAGACTTAGCATTGGGGATATGCCTGAAATTACAGCTGGCTCTGGGATTTCCCAACAGAGTTGGGGATCCAGACGTAAATATGTGTCTGTAGTTTGCCTCCTCAATGTAGTAAAGAAATTAGCAGAGTTTGGATTGAGCAGTGGGGGCTGATCCTGGCACACTTAGGGATTCTGTGCTATAGCAATCTGGAGGGCTTTTTCCTGGCTTAGATCTCTAAACTTCCTTTCTGTGAAACCAAGGCATGGAGTGGAGACAAAAAGTGGTGGGAGGGGTACTACAAACAGCTGGACTTATGCAGTCTGTGCTGGTACAGTATGGAATGGAATAAGGGGTGGAATGTCCTGGTTTGAGGTAAAACAGGACCAATTTTGTTCAGTAACTTCACTTTTTAGCTAGGCCTCTTCTAACTGCTGAAATTAACAGCATGTTGTGCAGAAAACTGTTCACTCTCAGAGTGATAAGACCCATGTTTATAGTTGATGCCAAGGAACGGTGTGCAGAGAGGCTCTTGCTTATACTTATTGCTCTAACAACCAAGGCCAGCCAACTTTGTTACTTGCCCCCGTGGAGTGTCGGAAGCGGAAAAGCGTAGAGGGGTCACACCTGCGGGGAGGAGCGGACAGGACAGGTGACCCAAAACTGACCAACAGGGTATTCCATCCCATCTGCCTCATGCTCAGTATAAAAGCTGGGGGATCAAAGGGTCAAGTCTCTTTTCTTCAATGGTGAGCATCCGAGGAAGACTCTGTCTCTGCGTCTGCCTTTGATCCTGATCCTGAATCCAGATCCAGAATCCAGTTCCCATCCACTACTGAGTCCAGTCTGGGACTTTCCCAGTGCCTGCTGGTGACATGATTGTCATCCTGGGAGCTTGCTACAGTTTTGTATATATTTCATTATTTTCTTTTTATTATTTCATTAAAGTAGTTTAGTTCCTTGTAAACTCTTAAGTCTCACTTTCTCTCTCTCTCTCTCTCTTGCCTCCCTTCGGGAGCAGAGCAAGAGAGAGCGAGCATCTGTCATTCCACCGGATTGGGCCAATCTGGCCCAAACCACGACACAGACCAAGGAGCACACTAGGACTCCTTAATCCACAGGTTTAAGCATAGGTTGTGTTAGCCTCAAAGCTTGTTCTTTATGTCCACAAAGAAACATCTGTGAACATCAGCACAAGAAGCAATTGCAAAGCAAAGGAGGAAGTCCAGTATTTA
Source organism: Burhinus bistriatus (assembly GCA_013397275.1). Classification (NCBI taxonomy): domain Eukaryota; kingdom Metazoa; phylum Chordata; class Aves; order Charadriiformes; family Burhinidae; genus Burhinus; species Burhinus bistriatus. Next base: position 275,690 of record VYXH01012182.1, on the reverse strand, counting down.
TACTCTTGCACAAGCTGACACCTATTCCTTCCCATGGACCTGGCCCCCATTGGGTACCCGCAATAATCTCCACAGGCCCATAGGACTGCACAGAACTTTTAGTAGCTGCAGAACGGCTGTAGAAGGCTAAAGGCAAGATGATGCAACCTTGAAAGTAATTTGGAGGCCAGTATTGCGCACTTATTATGTATGATCACAGCATACTGTCTTGTCACAACTTCTGCAGAGCTGACAGCAAACATTTTCGTTTGGCATGAATCCTGACTACTCTCAAACCAACTAGTAGGTTGTTTTGTCCAGAAAATATTCCTGTAAACAACATGGCCAGCTTTAAGGGAGGTATTGTGTATGCTATACCTATTCACTGCTGGGTCATATGCAACTCTGTTAAAGACAGAATGATTTCTAACACACATACACAGATTATGAAATAACAAGAACAGACTTTAATAACAATAACAAGACTTTATTCATACCAGATTATTGGGGGAATCTGTTTTTTTTCTCTTTTACTTATCTTTTTAAACTGTTTGTGTGAAGTGCCTACTAAATTCCCATCAGCATTTGTCTGTGAAGAAATTACAGTTTACAGTGGACAAAGACTCAGTGTCTCACCATGACATTCAATATAAGTGTAAATATAATTCTCTCTTCTTGATAATCTGGGTAATGATATGCCATATACCTAGCCTGGGTAATTTTTTTTTCCTGTGGGTAAGAACTTTGGCAGAAGTACTGCTTTCTGTTGCCTCACCCTGGAATTGCTAACAAAAGGTTAAGCAGACACAGCAGTTGGTTAAACTCACAAATATTTACAAGGTAAAAAATGAGAGTACCACAGCCAGCTTTCCCAATAGCTAACAGAAAGTAAATATGTTTTTATAACTTTAGAACAGGACACAAACAAAAGAAAAAGTCAAACTACAATTAAAAGATAAGCTTCAGTATCACACAAGAGAGAACCCAAACACAGTTTGTGCATTGTTCTTCATTTTTCCTGCCACTCCTCATTCTCATGCACAGGTTGTCTTGTATGGCTTGGTACAGATACGGAGACATGTGGTTATCCAAGCTCTGCAATTACCAGAACTCCCCAGCCTCCAAGATATAGGCTCAGCACCTGTGTTATTTGCCGGCTGCAAAAGGACTTGGGGATGACTAGTGAAGTCAGGGCTTGAAGATGCCTCAGTGTCTGGTGCACAGTGTAGAAAGGCGTGTCTATAGCTAGAAATAAGTAGACATGTGCTGTCACCGGACCAGCACAGCAGCCTGAAGACCCCAGAGGTACTTCCCCTCCTGCTTGGGGTTCATTGCTGGTTAATGCAATGACAGAACACACGCCTACCAGTGTATTCATTCGAGTGAATTCAAAATCAGCTTTCCTTTAAAATAAGTAATTATGACCTATGTGTCAGAAATAAGCAGACTATGATTACCAACATCACCTAAAAGACCTTGTTGCCATGTACTGAGTCAGATGACTTACTGCAATAAGTTGTTGTGCAAGCGGGAAAAAAATAACCAGGCTGATAACTAGAAATCTAGTTCAGATAACTAGAAATCATAAAGGATGAAAAGAAAAATACAGAGCAGAACAGCTAATTCTCTACAGGAACTGGGACCTGGACACACATTACTTTGTTGGCTTATGGATTCCCCCACATGGGTTTGATCCTTCTTTGATCCCACAAGTTCATCAGTCACGGTAAAATCATGGTCTTGGAGAACAGCCGTTACCCTGCAGTTCCCTTAACGTGGGGTAGGAATGCCTAGTGTGTGAGGAACGGGGGAAGGTGACTTTTGGGTTCTGTCTCTGGGTTCTGCAGTCCCCTACAGTCAGGTAATAAGGTCTGAAACTTGAAATCTCTGACACACTTAAGGGAGCCACTTGAAGTCGTGCATCAAGTCAGTATCAGAATGAAAAAATAAAAAAGCTCCTGAATCACAGTCTCATCGTTTTCTACTTCAGTCTTTAGCAAAACTTTGAAATATGAAACTCTGAGGACTAGTGAAATAGTGCTACACTCCCACGTTTGTAAACACATCAAGAAATTAAACTTCTTATATCAATTGATAGATCATAGTTGATAAAGCAACACAGAACCAGAATGACTGTGAACTTACGTTCCAGGTTAGATCCAGCAAAGCCTTTCACCAAGCGTGTGCTTGAGAACAAGGAGTGGTTCCACTGGAAACAATGGAACTACCCACATGGCTAAAGCTAAGGACTTATTTAAATGTTTTGCTTGATTCAAGCCCTAAGATCTAATCTGAAGGCTGCAGAAGTTAATGGGAGTTTTCCAACTTTCCTCATTAGGCTTTGAACCTATTTAAGCTAAAAATTATATTTCCAATGTATATGAGCTTCAGTTATCTGTGTGAGTTATGTGCAAATATTTATCTGCATGATATATGTATGTTCTATGGAATCAGCAGTGAACTTTGCAAAATACTTCGTCTCAAGTATTAATCCACCACGAGGACATCTGCATTCTGGCTGTGCAGGATCTGAAGGGGAAAGCTTTTTTGATGGAAAGTAAGAACATAGAATCATAGAATGGTTTGAGTTGGAAAGGACCTTAAAAGATCATCTAGTTCCAACCCCGCTGCCATGGGCAGGGATACCTCCCACTAGACCAGGTTGCTCAAAGCCCCATCCAACCTGGCCTTGAACACTTCCAGGGATCCGCAACTTCTCTGGGCAACCTGTTCCAGTGTCTCACCACCCTCAGAGTAAAGAATTTCTTCCTAATATCTAATCTAAATCTACCCTCTTTCAGTTTAGAACCATTACCCCTCATCCTGTCACTACACTCCCTGATAAAGAGTCCTTCCCCATCTTTCCTGTAGGCCCCCTTTAATTACTAGAAGGCTGATATAAGGTCTCCCTGGAGCCTTCTCTTCTCCAGGCTGAACGACTCCAACTCTCTCAGCCTGTCTTCATAGAAGAAGTGCTCCAGCCCTCTGATCATCTTCATGGCCCTCCTCTGGACCTGCTTGAGCAGGTCCATGTCTTTCTTATGCTGGGAGCCTCAGAGCTGAACACAATACTCCAGGGGCAGGGAGAGGAGGAGAATCACCTCCCTTGACTTGCTGGCCATGGTTTTTTTGATGCAGCCCAGGATGCGGTTGGCTTTCTGGGCTGCTGGTGCACATCACTAGCTCATATTAAGTTTTTCATCCACAAATACCCCCAAGTCCTCCTCAGGGCTGCTCTCAATCCACTCGTTGCCCAGCCTGTATCCATGGTTGAGATTACCCTGAACCAGGTGCAGGACCTTACACTTGGCCTTGTTGAACTTCATGTGGTTTGCATGGGCCCACATCTCTAGCCTGTGAAGGTCCCTCTGGATGGCACCCCTTCCCTCTAGAGTATCAGCCACACCACTCAGCTTGGTGTGGTTGAGCCTCGGTGTGTTTGAACGTGAACCATGTATTTAAAAAAGAAGGAAAAGCATATTCCTTTTTATGTGAAACTGGAGACATCAGAATTATACATACTTAGATGAATAGCTGAAGGCAGCTACAAGGGGAATAAAGCTGCAGGGCAGTTCTAGAGACATAGCAAAGAATTCTTACTAGGTCCTGTGTATACTTATTCCTGCTCAGAGAATTCATTCCCGTAAGAGCAACATTGCCTCTAAAGCTATTAAAAGATCGTGACTTTAATTGCTGCTGATGGACTGCTGCTGCAGAGTGTACACCAATCCTGATACACAGAAGTGACCTCTCCTGACCACAACAGTGGCAAGTCAAGTTTATCAGATTATCATGTGGTGTTTCTCTCCAAGAACATTATTCTAAGCTTTCTTATACTCCAGACTTCCTTAACAGTAATGAATTTAAATTAGTTTATTTAAGCCAGTGCAAAAACATCTAGTTGCACTTAAAATGAATCTCTCTAACAGTTTATCTTTAGCTAACAGGGAATTTACTTAAACTACTATTACCAAACTACTACTTAAACCTATTGCTAGGTATAAATCAACATAAAGTTTACTACACTTAAAATAAAGGAAGAACATCCGCTAGGTTTTACATCAGTTTAACTAGATGATTTTTAAATAGGCTGGAAGTGAAACCAGAGGAATAAGTCTTTTCTTTCTCTCTCCAGCTCTAAAAACACACTTGACAAATAGCTTGGTAACAATAGATTACCTTGAGCTGCAAATTGCCTTTGGGTCATGAAGCAGGGTTGTGGGGACAGGACAAGGGTAAATGGCATCACCTTCCTTTCCATCACCCCAAATCAACCTGCCTTTTAGAAGGTCCTAGAAAAGTACTTGTAACCACTACAAAAATAATACCATAATAGCTGAACAGGATAACCTTTTCAGATATTTCTCCAAATGTCAACACTTCAGAGAAAACTCTTCCTGAGAAGCTGAAAGAGACCAGACATGTTTAGCAGCATTTGACCGGGAAACTGGGAAAGGTCTAAGTATGAAATCCTTAGCAGCTGTCCTACCAACAAAGCCTTAAAAATGTTTCTTTCTTTTTAGTAGTCTTGCATTCAGAAAAGGCAGACCATCAACGCTGCGTGTTTTCATAACCCAGCTATCAACTTCATAGGAATATTGAAAATCATCAGAAATGGCTGAGCTGATCACAAGGATGGTACGCTTTTCATGGGAGAGCTTGTCAGGCAGTTTTGTCTCTCTTCATGCTATATGACAACTGGTGAAAAATGAATTAGTGCAGTGCTATGGAAGGAATAATTCTTGAAAAAAGTGTATTAAAAAAGGAACTCACTGGAGATGTAGCCAGATCTAAGACTTTAGGAAGAAACTAAGTTATTTTAAAGCAAGATCTGCATATCCTGAGGCAGGAGGTTCAAAGGCACTCAGAGGAGAGTCAGCCTACCAGCAGACAATCAGCAGCACAGCTGGCAGGGCTCCAGCATCTTTATCAAGCACTCATTGGCAGAATAATACGGTGTTCTGCTTAGCAAGTGCTTTGAAAGCAAAACCAGTCTTGCTTTGAGGTCTCTATAGAAAACCACAAAAGGACTGGCATAAAATTTCCTGTCAAGCCCAGGGTGACCTGGTGATAGCAAAGCCTGGACATGGTAGGTGAAGGGAAGGGAATGCTGTAAAACTGGTGCAAGCCAGTTGGTGCACATTGTCTGTAGTTTCTCTACACTTGTATGAAACCCTGATATCAAGTGATGTGGGAGAAAATATAAAGTTGTTGCTGGTAGAGTTTGTAAACAATGCTTAACGTGACAAATGATGACTAAGTCTGGTCATCTTGATGGTGCCATAAACTGTGTTTACTTAATCCATGCTTTAGGGATTTTTTTTTCAATTTTGTAGGAATAGGAATTTTTTAAAACTCTGTATAACGTAAAATCTATATTAACAATGGTGCCCCTGATAAGAATTTGCGGATAGAAAGCAAATGTTTTGTATCTAGAACAATATGGGGCTTAAGACAGCAGATGTGATCCCTGGATGTATATACAGGAAAGGCATTGTGTCCTTCATAGTACCTAGAGTCATTTCCACAACACTTACAAACTTTTGTTCTATACTCAGATTTGAAATGAGATACTGTCAGATTGGAGAAATGGGTAACCCAGAAATGGGTTACAAGAAAGAAAGGAAATCTGTGCTGCACAACTGAAGACCAAAACCACTGTACTCACATGAGAGAAGTTATAAGATGACTTGACACTCTGTAAGCATAGATAAGAGGAAGATTTTGATGATAAAGTACTATTATCTAGTATGCTGGAAGCAAAGGATGAGAAAGGAAATTTATTGAATTTTCTCAATGATATATACATGATTTTCATGAAATGAAAGTTTTAAAACGTAGTGATTATATCAGAACAAAAAAAAGTCAGGTGTACAGTGTGTAAAATTGAATGCTTAGTGACTTTCCATGAATTATATTTTTCTTACTAAAGGAATATCAAAGCTGCAGAGACTTCAACTTCAGCATTTCCTCCAAGGTGGTCATGGAATTATGTAATGTGATGTACTTAATTTTTTTTTTTTTTTTTTGCTCCTGCTGAATTTTTTGGATTGAATACATCCAAAATCTGAAGTAATTATTATTAGTACTCAGAAATACACAGTGCATAGGAGGAAATGACTGACAACTTTTCTTACCACCATTCCAAAGTATTTACAACTGTGTTTACTCTTAAAAAAAGAAAAAAAAGAAAAGCCCAAAATTATTTAGCTTGTAGTACAGCCAAATTTTATTTGATTTAGTTGTCCAAAGTTTCTAAATGTAATCCTAAAATCATATGTCAAATTTCCTGTATCTAGTGGTATATCTACCACAGGAATGAGTTTCAAATTGCTTGCCATCGTCTGTAACAAAGTATCTCTTTTTGAAACCATAGGTAGGGCCACAATCTGTTATTTCATTCTAAAAGGAGGTTGCAGGAGCAAGAGAAAGCAGAGTATTTGATTAGCACTCTGAAATTTATCACTGCTTGTGAAAGTATTTTGCACATATAAAAGTGATCATATACTCTGTTAGAGTTATTTGGGTAAAAGCCTGAACAGTCCCCACAGGAGCAATAGCAGGCTTTTGATTTGAGAGGAAATCCTTATTTTAGTTGAGGAGAAAGAGAAATGCTGTAATGTGATCCAGCTTTGACTAAGATCTGAATGTTAAGAGGTTTTAATACTGGTAATGGCCAAGTACCTTCAGGTATTGTACGGTGCAGACCACAGCATTAAACATGAGTGTGCAAAGATCTGGCAAAAGCTCCCTAAGCTATTAATACCTACTTTCCTACTCTAAGCATATTCCAGCCCACTGATAGCAGAAATGGTCAGCACTCATTCCTTCCACAGCTAAAAATCACCTAACCGTACTGTACTGCCTACAGCTTAGCTATCAATACTTGTATTTCATCAGAAAGGCATTTCTTCTTATCATAATACTTTCAAGGAATACAAAGTTCTGTGTTCAACCTTTTACTCAGGTCAGTGCTCTACAGAATCAAACATTTTCTCATTGCCAGCTGGCGAAATTTCAGTGATTTCTTCAGAAATTTCAACATAACTGCATTTGAGTTGAGTAAGTTTTTTTTTTTCCTAGGCTCGAATTGCTCAACATAAAGGCACCATAAAATACTTGCTCTCAGATTCCACATAAAGCACTTGCAGAGTTCTTCTGGAGACTTGGAGCTCTTTGGAAGCCAAACATTCCACAATGGTAAGTCAAAGGTTTAGAAGTTTTTTACTGAGGCTACAGATAGCTATTTGCTTTAAAACTGCAAAAGAAGGATATTTAAGAGAATCATGTAGTTACACATATTTAAACATGGATATATTCTGTTAAAAACTACAAGATGCAAAGAAAATAAGACACCTTTGTGAAAATTACTGTGAACTTTGTTCTTTGTTTTGTAATTTTTTGCAAGAAGCTGTACACATATATCTCTTGGTCTTTCACTTGCTGTTATCCTTTTCTCAGAAATGTTTGTGAAAATATTCAGAATTTTGTAAACATTAAGGACCATACTTTTAAAACCTATAGATGTGAAATATAGTTTAAAATATGGTCCCTTTACAATGAAAAGTATAATACACAGTGGTTTGTGTCTGCATTTCTCTTTTGATCTGTCAACTTGTGTCCTGTTTCAGCTCTTCAAGCCTCCAAAGATATTTGCAGAATCTGAATCAACAGTTAGGTAATGCTAAATAGACAGGCAAAGCCCTGTGGCCCAGTTTTCCTCTAATTTATTCTCACATAATCCCCAAAGGTACAGACATCAATTACTAGCTTTGATGAGAATGTCAGGAATGGCATAAGTTTTACAGAAGAGGCAGTAGTTTCTGTAATATATGTAGATTCATAAATAAAGGGAGAAATTATCATCTACTTCTTTCTGTGCCTAAGCTTTCCTGAGGGCTTCTCTATACTCAGGCAAGACTTAGTTGAACAAAAAGATCTGGTATCTCATTCCACATTAATTCACCGACTTTCAAAGGCCATTAAATCCAGTTTGGAAGATTCAGTTCAGCAAGATGGCTGGTGGCATCCCCTTTTTAAGAGAGCAAAAAAGAAAAAAAAAAAAAAATTCCTTGAAGTGCCTTGCTCACAGACTGCCCAGAACAGCACAACTCTGATGTTTAACTAAGAGACCTTGTCATCAGTGTAACAGTAATAATCTCTGCCATTTCTAATAAAGGATACTGTTCTGCCATTGCTTTCTTACCTGTTTGATACCCGCTGTGCTCAGCCTACTTACATGTGGGCCCTTTACTGCTAACCATCTGTTGCTCAGCGGATATATCCTTTGGTTCTTCCAGCATAAAGCCAGTTCAGACAGCAATTAGACACCACAGGCTTCCCCTTCTGTTCCTGTTTAGATTCAGTGTCTGGTCCAGAACTTTGGTCTTTAGAGAGAGGAGCATGCGCAAGTTCATCTGACTGGCTTTTCTAGAAATAGCAAGATGAGGACAAATATTGGAGCAAAGGAAAGATAAAACATTCCCAGAAGACAACCCAGCACAGCAAAAGCAGCATTTTAGTCTTTTCTATAAAGACACGAGTGACAGCAGTAAGACTTCTGGTAGAACTGGCCTGTGCTGTTGCAAACATCTGAATCAGTTTGGAGGAAAGCCACCACCAAACTCAAGATGGATGACTAATATACAGCAAACAGTATCCCATGCTGAGATCATCTGTGGAAAGCCACAATTCCCTGAGCTCATGAAGCCCTGGGTAGCTGCACAGCACAGATAGCCCCACAGATCCATGCAAATGCACATGGAGCATCAGCAGAGACCAGCTGCAATGTTACATCCTACAACTTCATGGAAGAGGAGTTGCTTAGACAATTTTCCTTTGGCCAGTGTTGTGGTTTGACCCCAGCCAGCAACTAGGACCACACAGCTGCTCACTCACTTCCCCTCCTCCTCCCTACCCTAGTAGGGTAGGGAGAAGAGAGCGAAAAGGAGGGGGGGGAAAAATGAACAAAAAACCCATTGTGGATGGAGATAAAGACAATTTAATAGAACAGTAACGGAAGAGGAAAATAATAATAACAACAACAGTAATAAATAATAATAATAACAACAGTAAAAGAATATACAAAATTAAGTGATACAACACAAGTCACTCTCACCACCCAATGATCAGTTGTTCAGCCCATCTCAAGCAGTGATCACAGATTCCTGCCCCCTGGCCAACCCCCATTTATATACTAAACATGATGTCTGTGGTATGGAATATTCCTTTGGCCCACTTGTCCTGTCTATGCTCCCTCTCAGCTTCTATGGGAAGCTGAAAAAGTCCTTGACTAATATAAACATCACTCAGCAACAACTAAAACACTATGTGTTATCAGCATTATTCTCATACTAAATCCAAAACACAGCAGCTACTAGAAAGAAAATTAACTCTATCCCAGCTGAAACCAGGACAGCCAGGCACCACAGAATAGCACAGTTCAAGAGTTTCAGTCTTTCTTAACTTTTCTCATTCTGGCTATGGTGCTCAGCATAGCAGCTGGCTCAATTCTACCTCAAAGCCTCAGGAACTCCAAATCACAGAATGACTATGGAAATTAAGCCTTACACCCTTCCCAAACCACTCCATAGACCCTCCTTCTCCCTTTCACTACACCATAGATGTCCCTCAACCCTGTAAGAAAGCAACACATCAAGTATTAAAATAGCAAGTTTTTTTTCCACAGCAGACAGAGGAGATTCCCGTTGGCTCACCATCTGCCTAAAGTTCAGGACCTTTCAGTGTCTTTTGACATCGTTATTCAAGTAACCCAAGGTAGACAGCAGAACTGCCTAAAATCAAAGCCTCTCATTCCTATTTTAAACCCCAGTTTCAAGTAGCAACAGCCTCTGGAGTTCAGAAAAGTAACTTGGAAAGATCTACTCATTTTACAATCCTTTAATGTTAATCTGTAAGTACTATCAAGAAAATTTAGATAACTTCCTCCATTGCTTCTCAGACTCTGGCCATTCTTGAACTTTTGCCTTAAGTTATCCAGCTTGAGCAACCCATCAAAATAACCCTATGCTCTCTCATGCTTCTCCAGTCCCTCTACCCCAGTATAACTATGATTACAAAGTCATGCAGGCTTTTTCAAAAAAGTTCTGGTTGGTCAGCAGGTTTCAATGGACATCTCTGGAGAGCTCTCACAGATTAGCTGTTGCGACCACTAGACAAAAGGATGGGTGTGCTGTGACACGTTCAGACCCGTGTGTGTATGGTTTGACAAGATAGCTCACGCACTGCTAAACAGAATGTACAGCACTGTAGTTTTGCCCTAAGATGCTAATTTGTGTCTCTTCTCTACCCAGCCACTGTGCTGGTTTTGGCTGGGATGGAGTTAGTTTTCTTCATAGTAGCTAGTATGGGACTATGTGTTGGATTTGTGCTGAAAACAGTGTTGATAACACAGGGATGTTTTCATGATTGCTGAGCAGTGCTTACACAGAGCCAAGGACTTTTCAGCTTCTCATACTGCCCTGCGAGTGAGAAGGCTGGGAGTGCACAAGAAGCTGGAACAGCTGACCCAACTGACCGAAGGGATATTCCATACCATATGATGTCATGCTGAGCATATAAAGCTGGGGGAAGAAGAAGGAAGAGGGGGACATTCAGAGTTATGCCAGTTGTCTTCCCAAGTAACTGTTACATGTGATGCAGCCCTGCTTTCCTGGAGATGGCTAAACACCTGCCTGCCGATTGGAAATAGTGAATGAATTTCTTGCTTTGCTTTGCTTGTGTGTGTGGCTTTTGCTTTACCTATTAAACTGTCTTTATCTGAGCCCACGAGTTTTCTCTCTTTTACTCTTCCAATTCTCTCCCCCATCCCACCGGGAGGAGTGAGCAAGCAGCTGTGTGGTGCTTAGCTACTGGCTGGGGTTAAACCACAACAGCTACCTATTTCAAAAAACTTCCTGGAATATAATCAGGTCTGAGATCTCCACTCCACTGCCAAATTTGGAGAAATTGCTGTACCCAAAAGTGAAGCAATGGGATGCTATTCAGAAAGTGATTTGCTGGAGAAACAGCTAAATCTGACTCAAAGGCGATAAATAAAGCACTAATAAGAGTCTGACAGGGCTTTCAATTGTATAATACTATTGAAGCTTTTTATGATTTCTAGAGATTGGACCGCAGCAGGGAGTGATGCTGCTGACACATTTATGTCATATCATTTTGTCTCTTCCCACCTAAAAGAAAAAGTCATCAATGCAGTGAAATATCTGGAGTGCCTTTTTCCAACGTTTTCATGTACACATAAGATTATTTCTAATTTTTGCTTCAAGTTCAGTGACTTCACTTTTGAAAATAAAGATAATCAGAGTGGAATTAAATTCATGCCATGGACTCTGTGCCTCTTTTACAGAAGACCTTTCTGGCTTTCCTTGTTGCAATGGGCACCATAGTGACACTGGGTGATGCACACTGCTTTTCTAAAATGAACAAGCCAGGGGAGGCCGACAAAGGTAAGAACAGGGAAAGTTTTCTCACTTGATTGTTCTGTGGCAGCTTAGCTCTATGTGGAGCTGCCAGGAAGGGGTCAAAATACAAGGGAGGGGGGAGACATCAGAAATACATGATTAGGATGTTCCAGCAGCAAGTTGCCAAATGTAGGGAAAAATGAAGTCTTCCCCTGGACTAGGTACTGGTGCAGCAATATTATTGCTATTGGTGGTAGGTTGCTATTGGTATTGGTGTAGGAGTTCAGAGTAGTTCTGAAAAAAGTCTGGTGCCAGGTGGCAGATCTGGCTGTATGGTTGCTCACTTTCATCCTAGATCTGTCACACTGAAACTACCTCTAACAAGTGAAGAAGGAACAAGCTCAGGCTCTCAAAATTGCCTGGGTAATAACCTGGAGAACAAAATGAATTCTACTTTACTATTGCCAAGGAAAACATTTTCAGAAAACTTGAAATAATTTTTAAACTTTTCAGCCTTTATGTGGAGGCTTAAAGATCGTGTTTTGTTTTGCTGCTGTCTTATGCAGGCTGTATCCTGGATGGAAAACTATACCCCTTTGGAGAGATCGCAAGGACAGAAAATTGCTTCAGATGCAGCTGCAGCCGAGAGGCAATGAGTTGCTGCTCCCTGTAAGTTTGAACTTCTTACTAGCATCATTGCCCATAGGAAGACCACAGCTTTCCATTTGCTGGGGATAAATGAGTTTCTAAGGGCATAAAAGAGCCTTTCCTCACCCATGTTACAGAGCTAGGGCAAGCCACGTATAGGTCTTGATTGTTTGGATCCTTGGCTGCATTTACCTTAGCTCACTGTCTGCTGGCTGGGAGTGTACGCAGGCCCTTCCAGACACATCCAGTTGGTGCTTGCCTTTAATTTTGAGGAACTTGTGAACCCCTCATACACTGCAGTTAAGTCTTTCCTTAGCAGGGAAAGTGAGGGTAGGAAGGAATTCATTCCACAGGGGACTTAAGTGAAGCTCCTCTAACAGGCTAATGATGATCTGAATCCCTTTCCAGAGGTGCTTTTCTCCAGTGAATGTGCTGACCCTAGAGTGACTAGGCTCTGCACTGAAGTATCTAGCTCCAACATCCTCCTTTCCTCTTATTCTACCTTCTCAAAGGGCGAAAATGGCTTGATTATGGTCATCACCTTTGCTCAGGTGACAGTCTATCAGGAAATAGCTACCACATTCTAAGCAAACTGGCAATAATGAAAAATTGGTGGAAAAGCGATAAAACATGCCAAGACCATGCTTATGTCACACTGTAGAGTGCTGTGCCAGAAATCCCTGTGCTAGTGCTGAGCATACTGGTATATCTACACAGCGCAGTACAGCAAGGCATCATTTGAGGCCCTGGAAGCTGTAGCTGTGTGGCACTCTAGCTAGGCTGGTCTTAGCTATAGTTTCAGAGCTATCTCACTCAGCATTAGTTCAAGCTATGGTCACTGCACCACTGAAGTATTGAATCGTTTGTTGCTCTCAATCTAACATTTGCTTTCTCATTGCCAATGTCAGCTTTCATACTCCTAAGAGTTATGACAAAGAGAACTGTAAAGTCGTTTTCAACAAGAAAACCTGTGACTATGACGTGGTGCAGAAGAGTGACCCCTCAAAGGAGTGTTTTGTCTACTCTCGTGTGGGCTAAGAAGCCACCCACTCCGAACCTCTCTGTGCTGTGGAATTCCTCCCCTTCCCTACAGATGCTTTACCATCATAGAGAAGCTCAAAGACATGGGAGATCTTGTAAGGAGAAGTACTTCAGCAGCTCACTTCTAATCTCCTAATTGTTCTAATTCAGTATACAGGATGCATAATCATGTACAATGTCTCATTTCTGTCATTACTTGCATTGGTATCACTGAGCTTTTTTGAATACAATAAATCCAGATGAAACATCCAGATATGCTTCATAATGATGGTTCTTTTTATGTGAGGCAATGTCACCTTCTTTGAGAAGGGAGTGCATTTGCCTCACTACTCTGACATGCCATACACCAGTACCCTGGCACAAGCCACACTCATGCTTTGCAGGTTCTGTTCTAGTCACCAGGGGTCAAAATCCATTATCGTTTGGAAGGGATACACTGTTTGGGACATGCTGTACAATGGCTTCTACTCAGGGCATACCTGAATTGCTGCAGGGATTTTGGGAAGACTCATGCTGCTAACACCTGTGACCTCTGAAAAAAAAAAAAAAACAAAAAACAGTGAGGGTGGAAGATCATCATTATTTCCCTCCTCCCCTTCCCCCCCCCACTTCTTTTCAGCAATGTCATCACCCAATAGCAGTGACTGTTCCTCTCCATTGCCCTCTCTGACCTGTTGCCAGGTGTCCTCCTTCAAGCCCTGCTCCTGAAAATCTGCACACTGCACTGCGTTAGTGGTTCTTCCCCACACCAAAAGAGAGATCCACATCAGACCCTGGAGACATGCTTCCTCATGGCAACAGAGCTTGAGGTACTAATAAAAAGCAGATGCCTTCTGTCTGTTCAGTATAAAAATTCCCCACATTGCCTGGGGAGACAAGTCCAGCCAGTGATGAGGTTCAAAACCAAATCTCCCACTTGGCAACTGGTAATATCCTAAATCTGCCAACATATAGGAGACCAGTCAACAATACCCTATAAAATGCTGCTTCTACATGGCCTCCTTGATCCAGAATTGAGTATTAAAACCCCACAAGTCTGCAGTTAACTGTTCTATGGTTTGAACAGAAACACACCTTTCAGGGCAAGTGGACTGTTTAATGATGCTCTATAATCACGACAAGTCTGTTGTCTTGTAGAAGTATGAGGTTACACGGAGTTGAGCATTCTTAGGGCAGGGATCCTCACTTGGCCCGAAATAAATTGTCAGCCTATATTTATTCAGCAGGAAAACTTGCTTCTCAAGACAACCCATCTCAAGCTCTGCGATTTAACGTGGTATGTTTTCTCTGGCTTTGTTTTTGGTAATTTGCCTATGAACATTGTTTTAAACTTTCTTATGGCTTCGCTTAAGATACCTCCTTTTTGGAAAAAAATCCAAGCATTTTGCAAGCACTGGTATTACATTCTTAGCCTTTTAAGTTCTCCACACCACAGGCTGGATATCAGTCAGTAACTCCGTGTTTCTGTACAATTGCTTCCTGCAAGGCTGAAAAAATTTGAGGGACCAGAATTAGAGTCAGTTCAGCTTTTTCCAGTACAAACATTTGCATATGCCAGTTTAAAACCTGACTTTCATTCACTGATTTAATCATGTCATTCCTCAAAATTCTCCTAAACAGCAGCATATGGAAGTGAAAGTTCTCATGTTGCTTAAGGTCTGAAGGTAAGTTTTCTCCAAAGAGTTTTCATATCCTGCAAGAGAGGAACGGTTTTGGAATTTGTCCTGAATGACTTTTCCCCTTTTCTGCCAGCTCATGTCAAAATTACACAGAACACAGCTTCGACTGGTACTTGAAGGAATGTTCTCACTTACAGAACAAACAACTGCAGCTTCTTAGGGGAAGTAGTATTTTGAGCATGGAGATCCAAAGGCTTCTACCTAAATAGCTCACAGAACTGTTTCTTAAGAAATATCAGATTTTATGTTTGTTTTTAAAATCTCAGTTTTAAAAATAAACATTTTTATCACTAACAAAGGTGACTTCGAGGCTCCTCATGGATTATTTTTTAATTCAAACCACTGAGAACTGCATACATCAGTATCAACATACAGTTTGTTGTAGTCTGGAACTATGCCAGGTGATACTGGAATAATTTCAGTATTCCAAGTTCTGCCCTATTGTAGCCTTACAAATTAAGGCTTATTTTTCTTCTGAAAGTTGTGAAAGTTAGTTTATTATCTCATAAGGTCACATTCATGTTCTTAATATTGGTACTTCCTCAGTAAGACTTCACATTTTAAGTGATTTACAGATACTTAGTTCACTTTTAAATTACATAGAATTTAATTCTACTTATTACCTTATTTGGACATTTATTTATTTATTTATAATTAGGAGCCTTATTACTTCCTAGAGTCCCAAGTATTCTGTAGAATCTAGATGCCAATTTTCTCACAGATGAAGATGACTTTTTCAGTGCAAGAAGATTTCTGATTTGCTGGCGGCACCAGTGAAAGCAGGAGTGACTGAAACAAGAAATCTAGCACAGGCTTTGGATCTCATGCTTAATATATTCATTAAGGTTATGAGACTGGGAAGAAACAGCATATTTGATCAATGTGATTAGCACAACCTTCCAAAAGTTATCTGTGGGTGGGGAAGGCCATCTTCCACTGCAAGGGCACCTCCTCCACCACACGTACTTGAAACAGAATCTGAACAGCCCAGCACAAACAAGAGCTGACACCGGAGAAGCCAGAAAACGGATTCTGGTGAGTTTACCAGGCCAAGGAAACAGAGAGAGAACTCACCTGGAGGCTCCAGAGAATAGTTTCATTTCACTGAGATCCAGAAATTCCCTCCAATGTTTAAAGAAAAAA